>JASANE010023250.1:0-52790 GCA_030248225.1 Trileptium ribeirensis
ATGGGGGAACTTGAAAAGATATTCTGGGGGGGGGGATTGATTTCTTGCAGGTACCCTCTCGAGGATTATACTAAGGTATCTGAATATAAGAATTAACCCATTTCCCACTATCAGAGCCTAATGACTTAAGTCAAGCGGTTGAGCGCACGTGGATTTCTTACAACAGCCAAATTCGTGCCGGCTGGGACTGATCGTATTGTTTGCTCCAATATAAGGCATATGACTTTATCAACAGACTTCATCAACGAGCAGCAGTTAAACAATAGCGAAATATAATTAGAGGCTGCGATGAATCCCCCTTTTTAAAATAGCTATGAGACCGGCGCCGCGCAATCATGGGTTTGGGAGGCAACTGTTGATGAATGACTACTAACTCACAAATGTATGCAAGTGGGAACTGTGAGAAATCGTGGTGACAGCTGTTTAATAAGAAATGGCTGGCTGATACCATTTGGAGAATGACTATGCCTCGATTTCGTTTTAGACAGAAGAGCTAAGATCGTTCATGTAGTTAACTATATCATTTGTTTAGTTAACTATATCATTTGGGCAATCGATAAATGCAGTGAGGGATCGTTAAATACGGATCAGTCTTCGTTTTATTGCCGTTACAATTATTTCAGTATATGCTGTGAGATTTTTTGTTGCTACACTTGGGTGTACTTGATTTGGTTGTGATTGAGGATGGCATGCCCCCTCCACGGTTGTGTTGTCTGTCTAGTGGTGTGCCGGGCACAGGATTCACACTTCGTGGGGCTAATTGGGTTGGGGTCATGGCAAATTTGAAAGGGGAATACAAAATGTGTTAAATTTAGAAGTTTCATCCACATCATAAGTTGAAATTCGTTGGGGCCTTGGCGGATGGCTCCCCTGGGCTAAGCAATGATTGTCGAAACGTTCGATGGCGCAACTTGAATTGAATTGCCTGTGCCTCTTTGTCTGTGGCAACTAGTTTCATAAATTACGATTATTTCACGGTAGGTATGTCAGATCAAATTATTGTCATATATATAATTTTTGGTTTCGAATATTTCTGTTAAATTTTAGGCATATTTAATGTTGAAAATTGTTCGCCTGATTGTATGCGACGACTTTGACTCAGCGCCATTAAATATAATATGTGCAATTGAAGAGAGTTGACCGAAACGTAACAGAAAAGTGCTTACACGTAAAACAAGGTACCGTCTTGCACTCTTTCCCACTCTTGGGGGATCGGGTTATAAGCAGCTGCTGGTTCAACCGACCCCCAGAAATTGGGGGACCGACCTACCCCCAAAAAACGGGGGGGGGGGGGTTGGGTGGGTGGGCTTCGAGCTACCCCCAGAGTTTGGGGTCAGTGCATCGCGACCACCCCCCCCCCCAAAAAAAAATCGAGGGGTCAGGCCGAAAACGCCCGTATCATCAAACACCGGCTGGTTCTTTTCCATTATCCCCAGCCCGCATTTGCCAAAAAATGGTCAGATTCTGGAAATTTTGGTATTTTTGTGATCCTGCAGACCTCTCCTGATCATCTCGATCAAAAAATTTAATTTAAAAATTTTCGATTTTTTCGTGTCCCAGGGGTCCCCCTTCGGGACCCCAAAAATTTTTTCTTGAAAATTAGTTATTTACCCTCCATTCAATTTTTAACAGGATCCAGTAACTGGATCCTAAGTTATGGCCAAAAACTTTTACTAATCCTAAGCAAATAATATTTTTGGTCATAACTTAGGATGCTTTTATCGGATCCCGTTAAAAATAACACAGTTAGACTCAGTTATGAAGCTGAGTTTTAGTAGATAAAAATCCAATTATTAAGGAAAAAAATTTTGTGTTCCCGAGTGGGGACCCTCGGGACCTGAAAAAATCGAAAACTTTAAAAATTCATTTTTGGTTGAAATGATCAGGGGAGGTCCCGAGGATCACAAAAATACTACAATTTCAAAATCTGTCCATCTTTGGGCAAACGCGGGCTGGGGGATAATGGAAAAGAACCCACGGGCTTACGTGTTAGTGCAAGGAAGTGACATACTCTTCCCTAATGCACTCTTGATATTACCAGCAGCAATGTGCATATATACATACACAATCAGAACCGGCGCTAGCATGTGAGGGGCTTCCCACACTATGATGTATATTTTACATTTATATCATACATTTTTCTTTTCTGGAACTTTACCACTCTGAAGCATCATTGATATATTGTGTAAGCGTTTCTATGTATTTCGGCAATATTTATATCATAGATTTTTCATTTCTCGGATTTTCTTGCTTTGAAGAACTATTGATATATTGTGTAGGCGTTTGTGTTTATGTATTTCCGCAATTTTATTTTCAGAAAGAAAAAATGCAGAAGGTAATTATGTTATATTGCCACAAAAATATCAGGCGAAGCAATACAAGCAGACGAATCTATGTCTGTCAAACATTTCAGTTAATTTTAGTGCGTCTTTGCTCGAAGTGATTAAAAATATTCAATAACTATGGCAGTCTGAGTGTTCTAAGGTTAGGGGTAGGCAAGTCCTAACACCAGCGCTGTACACAATGCGTAGTGCGCTTTTATCACTCCGCGAACTGAAGCAATTTGTCGGATGGGGGGGCATGGCCCTCCTGTCTCACACGTCTACCTACGTCACTGGCCACCAGTTTGAAAAGGTCAACTCACGTGACAAAAGACCAACCAAGTTATATTCACCTAAGGTCTGCACGTTACAGTTTGACATTGTTCGGACGAGGTATGTTGTACTCCCAATATTTTATAGCGGGAGTAGCTCGGATCGCCTTAGTTATGTGGGCTGGTTAATAAAAATATCGCTTCAACCGTTTTACCCCAGCACAAAACTCGAGGTTTGACAAACCCCAGACCCAAAACTGGGGGTTCCTGTTTTGACCAATCCGTAAATGCAGGGCCAAGTCCAAAACCACGCGCAACATCCAACAACATTTAATATTAGAGACCTGGAAAGCTGTCACCTTTCGCAGTCTAACTATAACTTAATCAGTGTTCATCAGTTCATAACTATATATAACTGCCAACCGACCCGCAGATGTCAACCTCATGGCATCTCGCCTAGTCGAAACACACTATTAAGTTTTGGAACGTGCATCTGGCTATATAGTTTGCGCCACAGATAGTTTGATTTTGAATAATGTGAGCAAAAAATACAATGCTAAAACGATCGATGCCAAAAACCAAAAAACAACAAGTTACATTATATAGTAATACATATTTGCTGTGTAGTCAGTGTGCTCACAGCATCATACTAAAAAAATTTTAAATGAAAAAAGTTATTGTAGGAAACAAGATAAAAATTAAACCGATAACTTTTTTTACCGCTGAACGTTGTATATAACAAAAAATATGTATGGCGACATTGTTTGGTGATGTGACTCTAAAAATAATTGTATATATTTTTAGTGGAAATATAAAGTGATAATAATTTTGTTAAAGATGGTGTTGTGTCGGAAGAAAGCTTTGCAACAAAACGTGCTGATACTGACAATAATAATTTTGGTATTGGCTGAAAGAACAGTATTCTTGCGGTGACTGGCCAAAGCTTAATCTACAAATGCAGAGACTAAAAAGACAAAACGGAAAAATTTATTGCGTTGACACACTAAAAACATTGGAATTTGGAATAATTAAAAAACATGTGGACATATTTGTCACTTGTAGCAGAATCTGAAAAAGCATTGCCGCTCATAAAAAATACAGTATTTTGGTGTCTATCCTGAAAGTTCAGTAAGCATATTTCAGATTTTGATATAATTTGTGTCCGTCATAATTTTTGGTATATTCGCATTTGGCTACCGTTGTCCGTTCATAATTGGGCTTCAATATATCAAAAACATCACATAGCTAATGCCGGTACATTTCTTCATGATAATAGTTCTTCAATAATGCAGTGGTTTCAGCTCAAAACGTAGATCTTTGAGTTGAATTATAGCGAAATTTCTAAACTACGTCATATCTTATTTCCAGGCAATGTTTTCATCAATAATCGCATTATTTTTTAACTCAGGTGATTATACGGGGGGCGTAGAGGTTTGAACCTCAAAAAGGTCCAACCGCAAGCTGTATTTAATATAATAATCTTTTTCCTGAGGGCTCCTCACCCCCGCCGTGCACAGAATATATACCCGCCTGGCAAAAATAGAGTGAAAATTGGAGAAATATTAGGGGTAAAATTGGCAAAAAAATTGGAGTATTAGAAATGATTTATCGCAAATTGCAAAAATCGGGTGAAAAATTTTAAGTTCCAAAAAAATTTAGAAATTTACTCACCATGTGACCATCTACACCCTCACCTAACCAGACACCTATGTGCTAGAATGAACTGAAGTAATGAATGTGTTAAATGTCTCCTACTAATTTTCTCGAGCCCGTAAATAACAACTTGCATATAAATATGATATTGGGCCAATGTAATCTTTAGGGGCGGAAGTGAAATGCATACCATGCCGTTCTCGATATACTAAGCCTAAACCTTAGTCTTAGCCTAAGCTAAAGTCCCTGTATGATCCATGTACTAAGCCTAAGCCTAAGTCGGGGGGCTCCCACCCCTCGAACCCCCCGCTCTAAGCTGTTCTTTTTTCTAACGTTATAACGTCCGACCATAAAGGCCTGATATTGTATTAAAATCAATACTTACTGCTCGGCCATTACATGGCGCGTACAACAATGCTTTCGTTATTTACATGTATTCAAACCGTTGACACTAGATAACGTTTGTTGCAAAAAGAATATGAGAGCGCTAAACCACTTTAAACCTTACTTGATAGGTACCGGTTGTTTTATATGAGTCGTTTCTACGAAAAAGCTTGGACCAAATTAAATTGACTACAAACAACATTGTAATTTCAGACTATGTACTCATTGTCGCAATAAGTATATGTATATATTTATTCTATGTATGATATGCACACCAGTACAATCGCTGAACAAGATGGCACACCAAGCCTACTTTAAATCCAGAAATGAGCTCGGAATAGCAATGTATCTTCTCGGCCCTATGAATAACAAGGACATTGTTATTTGACAAGGTAACAATGCTACGATGTAACATGTTAAATCCATATGTTTATCCATGCAAACTATGGAAACAATGTTTCAAAATTTAAGATAATGTTCGCAACGTTTTGCGAAATACGTTTTAATGCTAATATCACTGCTACTAAAAGTTTTTTCAGAAGTCTAACCGTTATAATAACCACAAAACATATGTTGACTGCCAAAATATTAGCGGCGCTAGAGTGTCTTGTTTTGTGGGTTGTAAGGACTATTAATAATCCAAATGGCAGTGATTCGGCATACGTGAGCTACAGGGGTTTAAATCATTTCAAACATTGCAAATTTTAATGGCAGCTTTAGCCGTTTTGTTGTACCTATAGTGAGTCTCCATATGCAAATCGAATAATTTCGAACAAATGCTGAAGAAGCATTTCTTTATATTATATTGGTATCGTAATAAAGGAGAAATTTCTTGCCGTCGCAACAGCCGTTGAGCCACCGCCAGTCCGTTCTGCCGCTAGCCGGAGTTGAGCCGCCGACCATCCAACAAGCGGGTGACTCGCTGGCCGGCCGTCGAGCCTTCTGCCGGCCCAAAATTTTATCCACGCTATCCGTTACTTAACACTGTCGCAGAGCAGTCATATATATTCCGCATTAACACATGACTATGTGGCGTATATACCGAAATCCGGGAAAATAATTTGATTTTTACGATACTCTGTATATCGCACGTGTTCAAGGCACGAGTTTCCAGGGGAGTAGCCGGGCTCTTGGGGTGAGGCTTGGCCTGCCAAGTGCTGAAATATCGGAGACGGTCGGGGCGAATGCGGCGGCCTCGGCGTGTATGTGCCCGGCGTGGGTAAAATGACATGTAGGATGGGGGTATCATGACCCTGGGAGCGACACATCGCGCTGAGGGGGGTGCAACACATCAGGTTGATACCATTTATGAGCATGTACGCGGTACATAAAAAGTAATTAAAAATTGCATAGAAAAATTTATTTGTTATTTTATCTGGATATTTTATCTGGATATTTGCTATTTTTATTTTAACTGGATATTTTATAAATTTGGTATATAAAGGAAGTAAAACTAAATTCATTATAAGAGCCCGGGCAATTTACTTTTATCTTTTATTGTTTGGTTTGTTCACCAGACAGTTGGAAGCCGCTTCATGTTTCGGTTGACAGTCTACAAACTATGAATGTCATTCTTTCTTTACATATTGTCATAGGATAGGAGGTTACACCTGAGGAGATCGGACTTCCCTCGGCACTAAACGCCGACCGAACCCCCTCCCACCTGCAGTTGCAACAATTCCCCATTGGCGGCCGGCTGGCTGGTTCCTTTCCCCTGAGACCTCGGACCACGAGTATGCAACACTTCCGTGCATTAAATCATTTTATAGCTTGTACGACATGATATGCTTGCACTGCTTTGAGCATATTACGTTGTAAAGATCTAGGACTGACTAAATAGAAACGTTATTGTAATCAGTTGATTAGCACATGCGTTTGTAATGCGTAGTAATCCGAATGGAACTGCCGCGAGATTCCATCTTTCCATAAGACACGTTGTATATATTTTTCCTGTGGTTCAGGACCACGGCAACACACGTTTCACATTTATATTTCAGATACAGAGGAACTATTGTGATGCATATCTTAGCAATACTTTCTCATAATCAATAAAACTACAAAATTTATTCTGTGCAGGAAAGACAATACATGCTCGTAGGTGGAGAGGTGCAAAATTCTCCCTGAATCTGGGAACCTCACCAGCCGGCCATAGGGACTTTGCCGATCTCCCACTAGAAGATAACATAATGCCCATTAGGCTTCGCACCACTCCTTTTCCTGCAATCGCCACGCAGCCCCCCGCTTTCTTTGCCAAGAGGGCACGCAGAAAACTTTGATAAATATAGGAAAAATTTTGGCAAAAAATCTGGGGCAAATTGGTGAAAATTAAGAATAATTTAGAGTCCCAAGACGCTTCGGAAATATTTGACCGTGAGGACCTGTAACTTCTTTCACCGACGATTGAAAGATCTCGCCTGGTGAGGACAAAGGCGGCTATCCATCCTGGGACATACATCCTCACCCATGCAAGATTAAGATGCTAATGAATTATTTTACTCTTTACGGAACGAGCACTATCACTTTTTCAGTTAAAAATTTGATTTTGTCTTAAATTAAAAAAATAGTTATATATAAGCACTGGGTTTAGTGCCGTAGCGCTGTATAAGCATCGCCCCGAGCTAAGTGGTTCACAAAATATATATTTATCTCAAATTATTTCATAACAAACATAACGTATTATACTAGGGTGGATTATATAATATAATACTAGGGTGGACAAATCTGCTTTAATGACCCTACAACTTCTTGGAAGTCTAGGAGTGGACAAACGCCTACCATGCTGTCCCGCTGCCATTAACATTGTTTATATATTTATTGTCGCATACAACTATACATCGAATATTTAAGTTTAAATTTAAGAATACAAATTGTTAACGTGAAATTTTGGCTAAGACAAATTTCAGTCTCGCAGGTTCACGACCGTACTGTTGTTTCGTACTGCGATGACGGCCTTTCGACCGCTGCCGTTGTCGTATCCTCGTACGCGCAGTCTTCATACAAACTTGACCAAACGAAACAAACAGTGCTACGGCTGCACCGACGGAGGACAAGACCAAAAAGTAAAAACTTATACTTGACAAACAGAAATCACCGGTGGCCAAGTTCGTTCGCGGAGATAGACGCCGCCATATCGTCGGAATTGGCGTGGTAGAAGCTGTGAAAGCGTTTTGTGTATCAATCAAATTCAGATCACCTTTAAAATCAGAGCCATGAAAATGTCTCCTTCCTGAAAATATGCCGTTAATCCCACCAGCGACATCATCGTTGCTCGAATCAATATTAGGATTTGAGTAGGCACTGCTTACGTCTATAGTATCGAGCGAAGTTCGAACGTCCAATGTTCCTACATTTTGCACCGGTGCGTCATCGCTGTAATGATAGACGATATTTCTGCCGTGGTTTGGTTTCCGTTTGACAGAATCACCTTTAATGATTCGGTTACGACCTGCAGTGGTTGATCGTTTATCCACTGAAAGGCGTTCAAAATTTAGTTGGTTATCAAGTTTTCTGTCAGGTGATGGCCAGACGCGACCGGAATCTTTTTGTAATGGTATGGCATCGTTGCGCTTACTGAAAGAACCATCAATTGTTGTTACTGTTTTATCTATTAAGTGAAGTTTTTCAAGAATTTCCTGATCTAAAGACACCAAACTGCGATTCGCTATAGATAGTCCATGGTTTTGGCGCCTATTCTGATCTTTTAAACTTCGTGGTGGTGCTTTTTGCGTCCAGACATCATCGTAACTTGCGAAAAATGATGTGCCATGTATATTTCTGCTTGGATTTGTACCGAAGCCGTGGTTTTTTTGATAAGGATATTGAGCGTCTTTATCACCTCCATCATTACCAATGTTTAGTGTATCTTTTTTAGATTCTGTCAATGGAAATGTAACTTCGTTTAAATTTCCAGCATTATTATCATCAACGTTTATGTGATGTTCGCTTTTGATACGAAAATGTGTTTTGTTTGTAGTTTTCTGAAAGCGAGCAGCCTTGGAGGATCTTCTAGGATCCCATTCGTGTGAGTTTAGGTAAAACAATGGCACTAGTTCTTCTTTTTCTCTTACGTCGACACCTTCACTATATTCTTTGCCTTGTGTTGTTGATGTTTTGACGCCTTGGAACATGTTGTCGCCAGGTGATCTTATACTTCCAGTGATTTCATGAAATTGTGTAATTTGAGCTTTTGGACGTGCCTGTTGATATTTATGAAATGATATGACATCGCGATCCTGCTTGATCGTGTGATCTCTACGTTGCGGCCTTACATTCAAACCATTCTTCAATTTATGTTCGGTGTGTCTCGTTTTATCGTCGTCTTTGACTTCGTTATTGTAGTCCGTGCTGTTTTGATGTTCAGAAATTGGACCTACTTTATGATTTTCGCGTTGAGTAAATACTTCGTCGGTGTCACCACGTTTGCTGGAATGGCACGTGGGGATCGGACATAAAGCTTCGTTATGTTGCTAGAATTGAACAAACGGGATGAAAAGTTGATTTGAAAACTACTGAAACAAACTCCACTTATATGATTATGCCAGAATGCGATTTGCCTTAATCCTTTACGTCCTGAATTAATTTATATTTCGAGTATCCATTCGATAATTATTGGATACCGCGAGGTGTCATACCTCGAACACTTGAGTGAAAATCACGTTTACTAGCCACTGAGCTATGGCTGATCTATTGCACGGATCCTTAAGGCCCCTCGCGAAGCGAGCGAACAACAGCACGAATACGATCATGTGCACGAATACATGTGCAGTGTTCGCATAATATAGTTAGTGCAACACATTCTAATGTAATTAGTTATTGTCCAACGATGGAAGGTTATATACTATTCATCTAAGGTGACTAACTCAAATGATGCATTTTAAATCTAAGTATAAAGCAGTTGCCATAACCAAGAATGCACAAGAGATGATTATCGCTTCGCAATTAGTTATTGTCCAACGATGGAAGGCTATATGTACCAGCCTGAATTTTTACGCCGAGTTCTAGATATTCAAAATTAGGCTAAAGGGTTTAAAATTCAGCGGATAAAGGGCGTTCGGATACCGGTGGAACGTGACCTGGGAATTGTTTATGTATTATTTATAATTGTGCTAAATAAACTGAATATTTTTCTGTTGTGTTATAAATGTGCAATCACGCTTCACCAGCCCTAGGTGCGCGGGGTGATTTCGCACCACAACCAAGTCACAATTCCTTTTGAAAGTATCCGATCGATCCCAGGTTTGCTATTACGTTATGGATAATAATGATCTCCTATTGTATAATTGGTTTGTATGGGGATGCGGCACGGATGCGTAGTCGGATAGGCCGGGGACAAGGGGAAATATTTCACGTTCTATCACAATCTGACTTAACAATTCTGTTGATTAGGTGCCCCAGTGTCGATTCCAGTGCGCATCCGTAAAACAATAACGTATATGTATTTGTTGTTCAATAGTATAATGTATACCGTGATGTGTCCGGGTGTCAGGATGGGACGGGGCGTCGCGCGAAATCCCCTGCGACAAAATACAATTTGGACTTTTTATAATGGTCTTGGGGTTTGCTAGCTTATCCTGACACACTGGCGGAAAATGACAAGTATTTTGAATTGTGCGGGATAATTTGAGTACATGAAACAAGAGATAAAATTCACCTAATGTGAAAAAAGTTTTATTTTTACAAGGGGTGTAAGCATTTTGGAATTTTGGGGGTTTTGTGTATTTCAAACCAAAAGTGGGACATTAAATTATCATTAGGGACCTATAAGGCTCCAAAATTTCTCATTCGGGTCAACTTAGCCCAACCCGTAAATACTTAGGGACCCCTAGTCCGGCGTTTAAACTCCCAAATTGTAAGGCTCTAAATCGCCACAACTAAAACCAAAACTCCCCGATTTTTGGGGCCCTGTACCTTAATTGTGTCCTATACTAACTATCTTATTGACTGCCGGGGTCACCCGCCCCAACGGATCTCCGTAGAACCCCCATAACTCAGTTGGGATCCAAATTTTTACTATCGTGCACGCATTAAACGGCCTCTAACGCGCCTCCTAGGGGAGCTACACTAAATTAAAGTTTCCTATGAGTAGGGGACCAGCCAGGGCATGGATATGATCCCGCCCCTGGCCGCCTACTCCTTTCTGTTCCTGAAAAATAAACAAAAAGCTACAAAAACTTCTATTTTTCCGGAGAGCCTGAAGCGCTTTTATATTTTACAAAGTTGTAAGCTTCGCGCCAACCAGCGCGAGGTTTTGTTGTTTACGCGCCCTAACTATTATTATTGCCAAAACTTGCCTGCTTGGGGCATTCATCACCTTGTTTTTGACCATCACTGACCGACGTTCGTATGTTGTTTTGCCAGCTATATGCAGCGTTTACCGAGTCGCCACTCGTGTGCTTAAAGGCTTACATATTTTGTGTTTTGTTCATAGATATATGTACATATGTAGGTAGGGCTCAGTTATAACCGACAGGATATGTGTTTAAATTTCCAAATTTAAAATTGCGAGACCCAGCGAGAGAACACGAAGAGGTAGGTAGGTAGACAGTATAAAATAGACTGCCCAATTCCCCGATTGGGACCAGTAGAGATTTTGAGCTTTGGTTTTGGCGGTTGCCGCCATTTTAAAATTTTCGCTTGTTGTAGGTTTTCAGTCTTCTTTTGTTTGTTCGTTCAGGAATACCATTATCGCCGTGTCTCCACGGCGGAGAGCTACCCCTGGTTTCAGCTTTCTTTCAGTCAGGAAAAAGGGCCGCCCTTTGCGGACGTTGGAGCGTCGGAAGGATGCTCCGCGCGCCTTTAAAGGGTGGACCCCGGTAAAATTTGCAAAATTGAATAGAAATTTGCTCAAAATTGATGGTAGAGCGTTTCTCGACTGGTTCCCCGCTCGTCGGGCATTTTCTCCGTTTACAGGTCCGAGGAGTGATCAAAATTTCTAGGGCAATGATAGGGAGCAATATTGCTATTTCAAAGCAATCGGGATTGAATAAAATTGTTTACAAAATTTCTAGGAGTTTCGAGACAGTCGCGATCATCATCGCGGCGTTGGCGTCTCCCGAGTGGTACTCCGCGGGTTATCTGTAAATTTCGGGTTTGCGTTAATTTTCACAAAAAAGGGGGAAAACCCAGGCACCCCAAGTCGTGCAGCGACGGTGACCGGGAACCCTGGGAGCGTTGGCCCTTGATCGAAAGCCTCTGCCGCCCCTGGCGTGTCGTTTCGGCAGGTCAAGGGGTCCAGACTGTTTTCTACCACTCCCTTTCGAAGAATATTGTGGATCATCTCCCGACCGGCGACGAACCGGGACTGTCTCGGCTAACATTCGATTCATTACATAGGTTTAGGTGAAAATTTTTATAATGCTAGGAGACATGGTTAAGAGCTATTTTTAATGAGTTTCAGCCAAAATTTATAGGTGGTGATATGAATATTTTTGGACGTGGCCGTTTGCATCCTCGGGTGACACGAGCTGTCCCAAGTTATCTGGAACCGAACAGCAGCGTCGAATCCCCATTCGTCCGCTGTCTCTTTCATTCTTAGCTAATAGGTGATGCAAACGACCGCGAACTTGGACTTGATGAAATTCGTCGGAGGCTCACTAGTTGAGCGTAGAATGAAATAGGGTCTGGAGCTGTCGGTGAGCAGGCCATACTAAATTTTGGTTGGAGGTGGGTTTTCTAACCATGCAACTACGGGGAGAATCCGCATCGGCACCCTCTCCCGGAGCACCTGAGAGCAAATTTTAAGTTGAACCAATTTGGACCGTCTGCGGGCCGCTCCAGTCTCTGTTGCAAATGCACAAAATTTATGGACCTTCAGTTCTGTTTTCGTCTGGAAAGTTCGGGGGCAAAATATCGCGGTTCGATAGGTAGGCAGTATTATCATCGAAAGGGAGCGCAACGGAAATCCTAGGGAATCGATCACGTCTCAATAAAGTTAGGGGCTCAAGCCAATCGAATACTGTCTAAGAGTATCGTTTTTTGGGAAATATCATATTTGTATCGGGGTGTCTTGCAGGGCACCCGATTCTAATATTGTTATACGATAAATGTTGTAAATAGGTTGCGGTATACCCCGGTTGGGCGATGTTTATATAGTGTGATGAGTATATACAAAGAAAAGGCTTCAATAGTAAATCAATCGAACCGTGTGTACCTTTCTGAGGCGGTTAGGATTTTTGACTAAATTTTGACCCCAATAGGAATTTCAGAAATTAGCTTCATCAGGACCTCCTAAGGATTTCGAACCTAACTAAACTCTACGCCTATTGCGAGCAAATTATCCACCACCCCGCGCCCTGTCGGTCTAATCCGCTGATGCAAGCTCTCGCAGGTGCCCGCTGTAAGGCCCAAGCCGACAACCCACCTGGCACCCCGCACTATGTTCGCGTTTACTTGAACTATCAGGAACGCCCCGCCGCGAACCCCTCGCAATTGATTATCGACCTGCATCGCTCGTCGCCCAGCATATAACATTACTAGTTGGAGTCTAGACATTCAAGGGACTGGGTTCTTCGCCTCAGTGCCCTAGTGTTATAATAGGTGACAAAAATTTTTAGTGAACCCACTCCCAGCGACACCACCTTGGGGATCGGTAGGCTACTATAGGTTAGGATTTTAAGCCAGGTCATACGTGTCACTGGAATCAGAACGGGAGAATGGCGTAAAGGGATCTACTCATACTCAGGCCCCTACTAGAACCGCGACCGTACGTTATGCTAGTCTTTCGGTTAGGACATTACGTTAGCCCAGGACAAAACGGGAGAAGCTTGCTAAGTTTATGCTAGGGCCAGAGAACTCCGCTTAGGGGATTAAGTGGATTATGAGGGAAAGGCGAGTCAGCCTTATTACCTGTGAGCAGGCTTAAGGGTTGACTCTCCCTCACGGGGACCTTCTTACCATTAGACACGTGGGCCAATATAGGGGCCAGGACGAACACCCTGGTTAACCCGCCGGCAGTCTACTAAGCTAAGCGGTTCCCTTAAGTCATCGCAGAGATCACTGGGGAGTCGTGGAAGCCGGGGTTGTCCGGGTACCACGCCGAAGAGAATGGTGGTGCAGCTGGGATCCCTTACGGCCAGAACTGGTCCTAGTACATATTGAAAGTGGGGGCCACGCCGTGAGGCGTCAATAACTTTTGGGACGAAGGGAATCTACCTTGATAAGCGCCGGACTTCTCACACGGTAGATAGTTCATTGGGGAGGGCGAAAGATATTTCAAAAGAAGTTGAGAAGGTTTGATTATAGTTGATTCTTTAACTCCGTTTTTAATATTGCCTGCGAGCGAATGTGTTAGCAATATCGAAGAGGGTCATGTGCTTCAGACGCTCAGTGAAATGTCCGGAGAGCGCATAATACGTTCGATAACGCTCGCGGCACCGACATATCTAGTTGTCTTTCGGGAGGCCTCCTGGATCACATGAGCTTCAAAATGACTCAAAGATGGAAAAGGCGGACCCAAACCGTGGCATTGATGAAGAAAGTGATGGTTGGAATGCGGGAGTGGCCTTTTCGACTTGATCTTATGCAGTTTACCACGTCGCTCGTAATGCTGGGTTTCGGGCATTTGTTACAGGATCTTATTTGGTGTTCTAAATTGGTTATATTCATTATTAGATTCAGTAAAAAGTGCCACCGAATACATATTGGAGCTGACGCTTGCGTATTTGGACATTGGTTCGAGTTAGTAATAATCGCCCTAATTGACTTTTGGTCGTGACAATTGGTGTGGTAAACCGAATTTCATTGCTGGCATAAATCCGAACCAGAACTGATCGTCGATACTTTATTTTACGTTGGATCGACCATTCGAATTTGGGATTCGGAACATTGTTTTGGCCGTGAACCGACTGAAATACGCGAAATTGTCAATCGCGTGGACGCATAACCGGTGGTCAGTACGAATGCAGATCTACGCTTCCGAATACATCGCCAGGAATTTCAACACCACAGGCGCCCGTGCCCAGCAATCATCGTTGCTCAACGACGTATCGCGGTTGGTGATAAAGGGAATGGAATTCGAACAATACCAGCTCACTAAAAGAAAACAAGGGTCAGTGTGTGACTTTGAGATATAGAGTTTGTAATTGTATCATATTTTGTTGGTTGGACATAGCTTGCGTATAACAGTGTTTCTATTGTTCGTGTTTGATCAGTTAAGTCGTTTGATCAGTTAGGTCATGAACATCAAATTTTACGGCACGTACCTCTAAACTAAGAACTACACGGATCCCCAGTCACTACTGAGCTTCCAAGGGTGCTCGTCTAATTAGAAAGTGACCTTACACCGACGTTTTTGCGGTTCTAAATTTTAGTGGCACTCTTCTAATGTGGAGGGGGTGAAGCACTTCATTCGGAACTATAGAACATTTAACCTGAAAGTTCCTAATACAGGTGAGGAGCCAAGCTAACTGATTAGCATGATCTTGATTGGTATTTGCTAGGATACTGCGTACTATTCAGTAGGTAATTAGGTGATAGTAATTTACAAACCGGCGTTAAAGTTGAAGTTAACGTTCAAGTTACGCGGGGAAGACCCAATCGTAAGTGCAACCAGTGATTCGGGTTAGCGAAAAGTTCACACAACCAGTCACATATAATAGGAAATAAGTACACGAGTATTCTAGCGAACTCGAAGTTTGCTTCACAGTAGAAATTCCGCTGATAAAGTAAATACTTATATCTAATTATACATTTACCATCCGTGCTCGGGTCAGGTCTGAACAACGGACGTCCTACAGCTTGAAACAAATAAGGATTATCGATAAGTCGGAATAAAAATGTCATTACCAGCGAGCGGAAGTAGAACGCCGATTAGCGACTCGTCAGCAACAACTAATGTAGGAGGTGGCACGACCACCACGGCTGGTAGTACAAATGGTCCAAGCCCCACTGTAGCACGAGACCCATTAGTAGCAATCCTACAGCAGCTTATGGAACGGACAACGACAACGGCGCCAATCATACAAGTACGCGACATCCCACCATTTTCGGGAGCTGACGGACAGGACTTTGAGGCCAGGTTAGCCACGCACGATAACTTGACGGACGCGAACGGATGGACTCTAGAGCAGAGACTCATTTGCTTCCCGACTGTATTAAAAGGCGAAGCGCTTAAAATTTACCAAAGTTTCCCCGACTGCCAGAAACAAACGTACGAAGCCCTCTGCTACAACATGGGTTTCATGTACTCCTCCTCGCAGCGAGACGAGGACGCACTAATCACGCTACGCATGCGCATACAGGGAGACCGAGAATCGCACCAATGTTTACCCCACGACAACTTTTGATGGGGGAACGCTCACGAGGTGGTACGCTACCACCGACCTCATTCCCACGATATCCTTCTAGCCAAGAATTACACCCTGCAGCCTGGAGACGACAAACACCCCTACCACCACCATACGAGGAGTCTGATTTAGACAATCCAGACCTGCAAGTAGATTAACCCAACCCATACTAGCACGTACCACAAGTTAAGCAACCAAACTGTCTTCAGTGGGGTAGAAGAGGGGTTCAACAATATATTCACTAGTAGACCAAATTATCTTTACACTCAGACTTATCCCCGGTATATACATTATAGATGCGACGGAGCTACAGCACCAACGATATCCGGATGCCATTGTTGCCAAAGGGCGAGAAGCACGTGCCGATGGTCTGCGGCGGCGGCGTTTATCCGACGGTGCCCCTCTATCGCGTTCAACCAGGGCTGCGCGTGGAAATCCTCGCCTCCAAGAGAACCCGCCGGCCCATGCTCGCCAATGAGACAACGACAACCGACCTTTTTCAACACAACGAGCGGGGTCTGTCCAGCGCCTCAGAACATTTCCACCTCGGCGCGTTGGACTTGCTGGGTTTCGACAACGCCGTAAAGGAGTTGGCTGAGGCGGACATTAGCCCAAATGAGCTGCAGCTCCGCAGCATAGCGCTCCATCGCCGGCTACCGCTGAAGAGACGCTACATGCTGAAAGCCTACTATCCGCACATCATGCGGCCAATATTACTGGCCAAGTTCAGCATGACCGAATGCGCGGAGGAGCTGGAAGCCACAGGCACCCGGCTTTTATTCAACGCAACGTTCGATGACTTTTGGGAAACAGGCGCAACCCACATTGAATGATGCTGCGACCGGACGTTCCACAACGTGACGGGCCGCTTGCTGGAAGAGATTCGGGCCTACCACCGGGACGGTCTCGTGCGATGGCCACAAGTTGTCATCGTGGGCGATGAGCAAGCGCTACCGCTGTTCAACGTCGCGGACGAATTTCGTTGGTTGGTTTTCGCCTGGCCTCGCATGGAAATGGCCGACCTGGTGCCATGGGCCAATGCTTTCATCACGCCCAAACAGACTGCGTTATCATCTTGGGCGGATATGGCAAGCCGAGGCGCGTGGACAACACCGTCTACTCGCCCAGTGCGTTTATGAAGCGGGTCAAACGACGGTTGGAAGTGCTCGAACAGCGCCTCCGAGGAAGTGCGGCTGTTTTCGTCGCCCCGCCGCCACCGCGTTGGAACGCCACCAATTATACCAGTGAGGCGTGGGCTGCGGAATTGCGCACCCGAAAACTGCCTCACCGAAAAACACCAGGCGTTGCGGAACGTCGTCATGACCACGTGGTCGGCACCATTAACGGCACCCGAAGCCTGGGACACGGTCGGACCGTTCAACCGGGGTGAGGATCACCAGCGATGGGATGAACCAGTGGTGGCGCCCGCTTTTCACATGGAGCTGGTCAACTAGATAGGCCATCATGTCCGCTGCACCGGACTCTTTCGCCTGAGTGAACAACGAAGCAGCAACGAAGGAAATTAAGACTTAGTAACGAACTCGCTTACACGTGGGTATCTCAAGCAAAAAAGGGGGAAGCATGTAGTGAGTGAGGGGGCTGCAGAACACCCTAGAGCGGTAGAAAACGCGATTCCCTAGTGCTTAGAGAACTCCGTTTGCGGATGCACGCAAGAAATCGAGAATAGGATTAGAAACTGTGTGCACCGCCGGACTTAACCATACACATGTGCGCAGCGAAAATTGACTATTATAGGGGAAATGACGACCATCTATAAAAATTATATTATTACAGATGGACAACAGCGTTCGGCAACGCGGTGACGACCAGTAGGACAGCAACTGCGTTCGGCGACGCAGTGACAGTCAGGTGGACAATGGCGTTCAGCGACGCAATGACGGTGGGACTATACGGTCCGAAGGCGGCCCAGGCCGACGGTTATCGACAAACCGGACCGTATGCCCCGCCCGAAGCGACTACATACCGCCTGCCCAGCATCCCAATTTACCACGTCGACTTGACGCAGCCCTACGTTCCTTTCTTGTCGCACGGCACCGAGTCGCCGGAGCTATCCAACATGCATGAAACTCCGATGTCCTTCCACCACGATGGCGTTACGACTAAAACTGTCGAGCAGCACTATCAAATAAAGGTGTCCTCGTACTTGGCCTAATGGAAGTGGCCAAGGAACTAATGGACACGATCGGCACGCCGCAACAAATAAAGGCGAGAGTACGGGCGCTAAAAGACGAATTAGTCGACAACATTACAAGTGCCCGGCTCAAACCCTTGCTCGAGCACATTATGCGTCCGATCCTGCTCTACAAGTTCACCATCCCCAGATACGCACGGATCCTACATCTCACAGGCGATCGACCGCTCCTGGAGGTGACCACCGATACTTTCTGGGGTGTCGGACGGACGGTTCAGCAGTTGCGGCAAGGCGAACAACCCAGCCACTGTCATAACGTCATGGGCCGGCACCTTGAGGAGGTGCGTGAGTACCTCACCTCCGGGTACGCCCGATGGCCGCACGTCATTGTCGTGGGTGACGCACTCACACTGCCATTGCTGGAAATAGCCAACGATAATAAGTGGCTAGTCTGCGCATGGCCTGGCACCACGCTGGTCTGCATGATACAACTCGCCAGCGCTGTCCTGACGCCGTTAACCAAATGCGTTATCCTGCTTGAAGGCAATCAATACATTTATCGGAAGGCGCCATTGGAGCAGCTCCATGCGACCAACCCAAATTCAGCCTTCAAGAAGATTAAGCGTCACCTAGGGATGCTGTCTAGGCGAGTACCAGCACCAGCACCCCTGATTGTCGCACCGCCAATACCCCGATGGGCCGCGACTAACCAAGACGCAATGTGCTGGACGGTCGAGTTCAAGAGGATTGTCGCCAACCATCGGCAACAGCACGATGCGTTCCACAATGTATACTTCCCGAACTGGCCAGTCGCTTTTAACACCGCTGACGCCTGGGAACGGGATTAACCGCACATGGAATGGCAAGAAGATCCACAATTCGAGGAGCCGATGGTTTCCAATTATTGTCGGCGCAATTTGCGGGAGTGGGTTATCCAATTAGTGCGCGATGCCGAACTCGGCCGTTTAACGCGGTAAGCGAGCGCAATAAAGGAGGCAACACGTGGAGCGCTAGAGAATTGAGTAAAAGCGAGCGAGCATTTATGAGGTCTTGAATGGACGATAAAAATGGGAGAGCAAGTAAGGCGAGTAATGGTGAACCGTACCCAGTATAAATGGGAAATAAATGGTAGCGCATAGCCAACGAGATAATGCAGAGTAAACCAAGTAGGACACAAATGCGAGTAACCAAACTAAGTATTACAAACAGTACAAACAACCCCTGGATAATCTAACGGTAAGGAAGCTTGTTATTACAATTAGAGCGAATTAAATAAACCTACCTACGAATTATCTAATGAAAATACCAAAATTTCAAATTATGGAAATTTCTGGGAATAGGCACCCCGGCAGCCGGACCATTTCCTAGGAGTTACCCGAAAATAAACAAGGGGTCCGTTGTCAAACCTAGTCCCAATGTGCTGTAAAATATAGTAATAAAATGCTATTGTATATACATATGCATATATCATATTGCATTATGTGCGTCAAGGAGCAACATCGATTTTATAAATAATAAATAGTATTTTCCGGAGACATTTTTCAAGAATCAAAAAATTAAGGTAAACTATCCTAAAATGTTACAAACCATAAGGGAAAACTTCCAAATTTACCGAATAATAAGGGAGAAGGAACGCGTTTCTGGTGAGAACCAAATAATTTGATCGTCTTTCCACCCTCGGTTTAGCAAATTTTTGGGAATTTTTGGGGAATTTTTTGGAAAATTTTTCGAAATTTAGTGTAATTTTAAGCTCGAACGGGCTATATTTCGAATTTCACACCAATTTTACTCAATTGATATCAAGGGCTGTACATCACATGAAATTAATCACGTAAATTTTTCACTTTCTTAAGCATACCTCAACAAATTCAACTTTCACCATAAGTAAGGAGTCTATAAAATCCAAAAATATTTAATAGATGTAACAGCCTGAGTTTTTACACCGAGTTCTAAATATTCAAAATTAGGCTAAAAGGGTTTAAAATTCAGCGGATAAAGAGCGATCGGATACCGGTGGAGCGTGACCTGGGAATTGTTTATGTATTATTTATAATTGTGCTAAACAAACTGAATATTATTCGGTTGTGTTATAAATGTGCAATCACGCTCCACCAACCCGAGGTACGCGGGGTGATTGCGCACCACAACCAAGTCACAGTTCCTTTTGAAAGTATCCGATCGGTCCCAGGTTTGCTATTACGTTATGGATAATAGTGATCTACTATTGTATAATTGGTTTGTATGGGGATGCGGCACGGATGCGTAGTCGGATAGGCCGTAGACAAGGGGAAATATTTCACTTTCTAGCACAATCTGACTTAACAATTTTGTTGATTAGGTGCTCCAGGGTCGATTTCGGTGCGCATCCGTAAAACAATAACGTATATGTATTTGTTGTTCAATAGTATAATGTATACTGTGCATTTGTCCGGGTGTCAGGATGGGACGCGAAATCCTCTGCCACAAAATACAATTTGGACTTTTGACAATGGTCTGGGGTTTGCTAGCTTATCCTGACACACTGGCGGAAAATGACAAGTATTTTGTATTGTGCGGGATAATTTAACTACATGAAACAAGAGATAAAATTCACCTAATGTGAAAAAAGTTTCATTTTTACAAGGGGTGTAAGAATTTTGGAATTTTGGGGGTTTTATGTATTTCAAACCAAAAGTGGGACATTAAATTATCATTAGGGACCTATAAGGCTTCAAAATTTCTCATTCGGGTCAACTTAACACCAACCGTAAGTACTTAAGGACCACTAGTCCGGCGTTTAAAGTCCCAAATTTTAAGGCTCTAAATCGCCACAACTAAAACCAAAACTCCCCGATTTTTGGGGCCCTGTACCTTAATTGGGTCCTATACTAACTATCTTATTGAAAGCCGGGGCCACCAGCCCCGACGGATCTCCACAGGACCCCCATAACTCAGTTGGGACCCAAATTTTTACTATCGTGCACGCATTAAACGGCCTCTAACGGGCCTCCCAGGGGAGCTACGCTAAATTAAAGTTTATTATGAGTAGGCAGCCAGCCAGGGCATGGATATGATCTCGCCACCAGCCGCCTACTGTTTTCTGTTCCTGAAAAAATAAACAAAAAGCTACAAAAACTTCTATTTATCTGCAGCGCCTGAAGCGCTTTTATATTTTACAAAGTTGTAAGCCTCGCGCCGACCAGCGCGAGGTTTTGTTGTTTACGCGGCCTTTCGATATTATTGCCAAAACTTGCCTGCTTGGGGCATTGATAACTTTGTTTTTGACCATCACTGACCGACGTTCGTATGTTGCTTTGCCAGCTATATGCAGCGTTTACCGAGTCGCCACTCGTGTGCTTAAAGGCTGACATATTTTGTGTTTTGTTCATAGATATATGTATATATGTAGGTAGGGTCCCAGTTATATCCGACAGGATATGTGTTTAAATTTCCAAATTTAAAATTGCGAGACCCAGAGAGAGAACACGAAAAGGGGGTAGGTAGACAGTATAAAAGAGACTGCCCAATTCCCCGATTTTTGAGATTTGGTTTTGGCGGTTGTCGCCATTTTAAAAATTTCGCTCGTTGTAGGTTTTCAGTCTTCTTTTGTTTGTTCGTTTAGGAATACCAGGGGTGGTTTCTCGCCGTGCCCCCACGGTGAAGAGCTTCCCCTTGACTCAGCTTTCTTTCGGTCAGGAAAAAGGGCCGCCCTTTGCGGACGTTGGAGCGTCGGAAGGAAGCTCCGCGCGCCCGTAAAGGCTGGACGCCGTTAAAATTTGCGAAATTGAATAGAAATTTGCTCAAAATTGATGGTAGAGCGTTTCTCGACTGGTTCCCCGCTCCTCGGACATTTTCTCCGTTTACAGGTCCAAGGAGTGATCAAAATCTCTAGGGCAATGATAGGGAGCAAAATTGCTATTTTAAAGTAATCGGGATTGAATAAAATTGTTTACAAAATTTCTAGGAGTTTCGAGACAGTCGCGATCATCGTCGTGGCGCTGACGTCTCCGGAGTGGTACCCCGAGGGTTGTCTGTAAATTTCGGGTTTGCGTTAATTTTCACAAAAAATGGGAAAAACCCAGGCACCCAAGTCGTGCAGCTACGATGACCGGGAACCCTGGGAGCCTTGGCCCTTGATCGAAAGCCTCTGCCGCCCCTGGCGTGTCGTTTCGGCAGGTCAAGGGGTCCAGACTGATTTCTACCACTCCCTTTCGAAGAATATTGTCATCTCGCGACCGACGACGAACCGGCACTGTCTCGGCTAACATTCGATTCATTACATAGGTTTAGGTGAAAATTTTTATAGTGCTAGGAGACATGGTTAAGAGCTATTTTTAATGAGTTTCAGCCAAAATTTATAGGTGGTGATATGAATGTTTTTGGACGTGGCCGTTTGCATCCTGGGGTGACACGAGTAGTCCCCAGTTGTCTGGAACCGAACAGCAGCGTCGAATCCCCATTCGTCTCTTTTCTCTGTCTCTTTCATTCTTAGCTAATAGGTGATGCAAACGACCGCGAACCTGGACTTGATGAAATTCGTCGGAGGCTCACTAGTTGAGCGCAGAATGAAATAGAGTCTGGAGCTGTCGGTGAGCAGGCCATACTAAATTTTGGTTGGAGGTGGGTTTTCTAACCATGCAACTACGGGGAGAATCCGCATCGGCACCCTCGCCCGGAGCACCTGAGAGCAAATTTCAAGTTGAACCAATTTGGACCGTTTGCGGGCCGCTCCAGTCTCTGTTGCAAATGCACAAAATTTATGGACCTTCAGTTCTGTTTTCGTCTGGAAAGTTCGGGGGCAAAGTATCGCGGTTCGATAGGTAGGCAGTATTATCATCGAAAGGGAGCGCAACGGAAATCCTAGGGAATCGATCACGTCTCAATAAAGTTAGGGGCTCAAGCCAATCGAATACTGTCTAAGAGTATCGTTTTTTGGGAAATATCATATTTGTATCGGGGTGTCTTGCAGGGCACCCGATTCTAATATTGTTATACGATAAATGTTGTAAATAGGTTGCGGTATGCCCCGATTGGGCGATGTTTATATAGTGTGATGAGTATATAAAAAGAAAAGGCTTCATTAGTAAATTAATTGCACCGTGTGACCTTTCTGAGGCGGTTAGGATTTTTGTCTAAATTTTGACCCCAATAGGAATTTCAGGAATTAGCTTCATCAGGACCTCCTAAGGATTTCGAACCTAACTAAACTCTACGCCTATGGCGAGCAAATTATCCACCACCCCGCGCCCTGTCGGTCTAATCCGCTGATGCAAGCTCTCCCACGTGCCCTCTGTAAGGCCCGAGCCGACAACCCTCCTGGCACCCCGCACTATGTTCGCGTTTACTTGAACTATCAGGAACGCCCGGCCGCGAACCCCCCGCAATTGATCATCGACCTGCATCGCTCGCCGCCCAGCATATAACATTACTAGTTGAAGTCTAGACATTCAAGGGCTGGGGCCTTCGCCTTAGTGCCCTAGTGTTATAATAGGCGACAAAAATGTTTAGTGAACCCACCCCCAACGAGGCCACCTTGGGGATCGGTAGGCTACTATAGGTTAGGATTTTAAGCCAGGTCATACGTGTCACTGGAATCAGAACGGGAGAATGGCGTAAAGGGATCTACTCAAACCCAGGCCCCTACTATAATCGCGACCGTACGTTATGCTAGTCTTTCGGTTAGGACATTACGTTAGCCAATGACAAAACGGGGGAAGCTTGCTAAGTTCATGCTAGGGTCAGAGAACCCCGCTTAGGGGATTAAGTGGATTATGAGGGAAGGCGAGTCAGCCTTATTACCTGTGAGCAGGCTTAAGAGTTGACTCTCTCTCAGGGGGACCTTCATACCATTAGATACGTGGGCCAATATAGGGGCTAGGCCGAACACCCTGGTTAACCCGCCGGCAGCCTTCTAAGCTAAGCGGTTCCCTTAGGTCATCGCAGAGATCACCGGGGAGTCGTGGAAGCCGGGGTTGTCCGGGCACCACGCCGAAGAGAATGGTGGTGCAGCTGGGATCCCTTAGGACCAGAACTGGTCCTAGTACAATATATTATTCATCTAAAGTGACCAACTCAAATGGTGCATTTATAATCTAAGTATAAAGCAGTTGCCATAACCAAGAATGCACAAGAAAAGATTATGACTTCGGTCAAGACTTCCAAATGTGCGAATGCAAACCCGTGCTTGATAACACATGGGTCATGCGTTGGATATTCTTCGCTCGAAAATTCCTCGAAATAAGAAGGTATTTATATAAGGCCGAAAACGTCCATGTTATCGAACACGAGTTAACATTTGACTGCTAGGAAACGGGAAGTATTTTTCCTTTATGCTGTCTCGCTATAACTAATCTCTGTAACATAATCATAATTGCTTAAGTTGTTTGCAAGCGTGTAGACTCAAATGTGGTATTACCGAGCAGTTCAGATGAGTACGACATCACTAGTTTCATGCAACAAACAGCATAGTGGTATTACCAGCCATTGGCTCATGAAAGCATATCCACTTTACTTCATATGACAAGCATTTACAAGAAATTGCCGGACATAAAATCGTACGCTTTTGCGTATTTTACAAGGCAACGCGGTCATTTGGGTATATATAGTAGTTAGCACTATTTTATGTGTATGCAAATAAATAACTATGTCACTAGTGAATATTGTTGCGCGATATATTAAACTGAACACGATATTTTAACTCCTAAAAAGCGGAAATAAAATTATATCTTGAGACCTGTTTCGCTTTTTAGCCCAATTTTTTGTTTGTCTCAGCAAGCAACTGTTTTTGTTGGGTTATTCAGTGACCAACGAAGCGGTATACAAGTGATTCATGATTTTTAAATAAATAACTATGTCACTAGTGAATATTGCTATACCTCATCATTAGACTCAACAATATTTTAACTCCTAAAAAGCTAAAATGAAATTATATCTATAGACCTATTTCGCTTTTTAGCCCAACTTTCTGTCTGTCTCAGCAAGCAACTGTTTTTGTTGGATCATTTATTGACCAACGAAGCGGTATACAAGTGATTCATGATTTATAAATAAATAACTATGTCACTAGTGAATATTGTTATACCTTATATTAGACTCAACAATATTTAACTCTTAAAAAGCGGAAATGAAATTATATCTAGAGACCTATTTCGCTTTTTAGCCCAATTTTTTTGTCTCAGCAAGCAACGGTTTTTGTTGGATTATTTATTGACCAACGCAGCGGTATACAAGTGCTTCATGATTTATAAATAAATAACTATGTCACTAGTGAATATTGTTATACCTTATATTAGACTCAACAATATTTTAACTCTTAAAAAGCGGAAATGAAATTATATCTAGAAACCTATTTCGCTTTTTAGGCCAATTTTTTGTTTGTCTCAGCAAGCAACTGTTTTGTTGGATTATTTATTGACCAACGCAGCGGTATAGAAGTGACTCATGATTTATAAATAAATAACTATGTCACTAGTGAATATTGCTATACTTCATCAGTAGACTCAACAATATTTTAACTCCTAAAAAGCGGAAATGAAATTATATCTATAGACCTATTTCGCTTTTTAGCCCAACTTTCTGTCTGTCTCAGCAAGCAACTGTTTTTGTTGGATCATTTATTGACCAACGAAGCGGTATACAAGTGATTCATGATTTATAAATAAATAACTATGTCACTAGTGAATATTGTTATACCTTATATTAGACTCAACAATATTTAACTCTTAAAAAGCGGAAATGAAATTATATCTAGAGACCTATTTCGCTTTTTAGCCCAATTTTTTTGTCTCAGCAAGCAACGGTTTTTGTTGGATTATTTATTGACCAACGCAGCGGTATACAAGTGCTTCATGATTTATAAATAAATAACTATGTCACTAGTGAATATTGTTATACCTTATATTAGACTCAACAATATTTTAACTCTTAAAAAGCGGAAATGAAATTATATCTAGAAACCTATTTCGCTTTTTAGGCCAATTTTTTGTTTGTCTCAGCAAGCAACTGTTTTGTTGGATTATTTATTGACCAACGCAGCGGTATAGAAGTGACTCATGATTTATAAATAAATAACTATGTCACTAGTGAATATTGCTATACTTCATCAGTAGACTCAACAATATTTTAACTCCTAAAAAGCGGAAATGAAATTATATCTATAGACCTATTTCGCTTTTTAGCCCAACTTTTTGTCTGTCTCAGCAAGCAACTGTTTTTGTTGGATCATTTATTGACCAACGAAGCGGTATACAAGTGATTCATGATTTATAAATAAATAACTATGTCACTAGTGAATATTGTTATACCTTATATTAGATTCAACAATATTTTAACTCTTAAAAAGCGGAAATGAAATTATATCTAGAGACCTATTTCGCTTTTTAGCCCAATTTTTTGGTCTCAGCAAGCAACGGTTTTTGTTGGATTATTTATTGACCAACGCAGCGGTATACAAGTGTTTCATGATTTATAAATAAATAACTATGTCACTAGTGAATACTGTTATACCTTATATTAAACTCAACAATATTTTAACTCCTAAAAAAAGGAAATGAAATTATGTCTAGAAACCTATTTCGCTTTTTCGACCAATTTTTTTTGTCTCAGCAAGTCTGTTTCTATTGGATGTTTTATTGGCCAACTCGTCGGTATATAAGTGATTCATGATTTTAAAAACGCTAATATTACATTTGATAATATATATGTTGCACATTTTAAATATTTCCTAACGAAGACTCGAAGCTAGGTTCGGATGTTTTTTTGAGTTAGTGAATTACAAATTCCCGAAATTAGTAAACTTATGAGAGCATTCATTATATATATGTACTAAAATAATTGTGGGTGCTGAATTAAGTTTGCTATGCACATTAGTGGGAATTCGTAATAAGGCTTTTGTGCCCGATTTGGCAATTATCATTTCGCGAGTTTCGTGGCAACTTTTGGCGATAAATAATTTCGCGTGCATTTTGCACCATTTTAACAAAATATTATTTGGTGCTTTGGTAAACGCTTAATTTGGTTTTTTCGACTCGTTGAATAAGTATATATGCACAAATATTCAAATTCAACGTGTTTTTCGTGCTTCTCCGATGCGAACGGTGTTCATTTTTTACAGTTATAACATACGTTGTTTTATCGATTTGGAACGGAGGATAATATTTTTCTTGTTGGAACTATGGCCATGTATTATGAACTATGTGATGAAGCTAGTTTGCTGACAATTTTTCCGTATAAATATTATAGCATTGTCTAATATTTCGGTTCAGACATTATGGACTAATGGTTTCTGAAATTACGTTTTATGGTTTCTAATATTACGGTAATATAGTGAATCGTGACGAAATAGGAACGAACATTTTGAAGAACAATTGTGGTGTAATATTAAATCTGTGGTTAATGTTACTTGATAGCGTAAAGTCACAACATGTGACAGGAACATTATTACAATTTGTCTCGATATGAAATGCGTTTTATGTGATTTATTTCAGAACCTTATTTATAATGTAAAGGGCGTATTTTGCAAATAATTGGTCACTAAATACTGTCTAAACTGTACAATATCCCAGCGTAAGTATTGTAACAATTGCGTTCAGAACGGTTTTAACCAAATTACATTCAGAACCTTATTATATTATTATCGTGATCTTTAATTGCCGTCGGATCAATTTACATACGTCAAAACATCGCAATAATTAGTTTCTGTGGGTCGTCATGGTCCTTCGGTGGCAATTTGTGCCTGTCGTCGTTGCTTTCGTTGTATTGCTGGGATCGACCGTAAGTGACGATTTTGCAATATAATGCCCATTTAATCGATTTGTGATTAACCGATAGACTACCGAACAAGCGTCGACTGCTCAAATCGATACATGATTTATCGATTCAAGTCCCTTCGGTGGGTCAGATCGTTAGTGTCGACTCTCCAACGAGGATCGTCTGTCGAAAACAAAGTGCTCAACATCAAAAACGGTAGCTTTGCAATTGATACATTGGTGACGGTTCAACTCGGGTAAGCATTTTTTTAAAGTTGTTTTAACAATGGCATCTGAAATCTGAAAGAGACATTCGGCTGTGGTCAAGGCAACGTTGCAATTGATACATTGGCGACAGTTCAACTCGGGTAAGCATTTTTTAAAGTTGTTTTAACAATGGCATCTGAAAGAAACATTCGGTTGTGGTCAAGGCAATGTCTAGCTGCAAGGGCATCGTACACAAAGCAGATCGAAAAGGAGGGTTCCGCGTTTCTGGTAAAGGGCGTTCCAACGACAGCTGCGAAGGTGCAAGGATCGATCACCGTGCTGACAGATCTGCGAGCAACAATAAGGAAGTTTGACACTGATATTTTATTAAATGTTGTAAGTGAAGAAGACGCAGCTGCGGAGGCTGAAACGGCTGCAACGTTCGTTTACTCTCTCCTGCAACATATTTCAGCCTTAACAGCTAAGCTGGAGGCCCAATTGTCGGTAAACATGGTGGGCTCCGTTTCAGTTGCCAGGTCAAATCCTGATGCTGCTGACGGTCACAATTCGTTGTCGGGTTCCCGTGGTCCCAACATTAACCTGCCAAAACTACAGTTGCCTAAGTTTGGATGCGATTCGCTCAAGTGGACAGAGTTTTGGGACGGGTTCAACACAACGAGTGATAGTGGGATAATGTCGAACATTGATAAATTAAAATATTCGAGAAGTTTTTGTTTGTCGATGCGCTGCGTTTGGTTGATGGATACAGGTTAACGAGCGTAAATTATAGTCAGGCTGTCAGCACCCTGCGGAAGCGTTACGGGAACGAGCAATTAGCCGTATTCGCACATTTTAATTCGATAATTGAGTTACCATCTGCAAGTCATGACACCAGCCAGTTACAGCCGGCATATGACGAATGTGAGAAGCACATTCGTAGCCTGGTTGTCCTGGGTCGCGGTGAGGAGGCGTTCGGGGAGGTGTTCACCCCATTGATTTTGTCAAAATTCCCCATGTATGTAAAAATGGAATTGTTTCGCAAAAACGGTTCCAAGCCCTGGGAACTCTCAAATCTCCGGGAGTGGTTAAAGGAGGAAATTATGGCTCGCGACTATAGTCAATGTACATTCGGTGGTTCGTCGTCAACAAGTGGGATAACCAGAGATAGAGGAAGCAAATGCACAACAGAAACAATAATGGTAAAGATAAGACATTAGGGTACAAATCTGGTGGCCACAATCTTGTACAACGTCTGCACTGCTCACTAATGATAATAACGGTAAAATTGAATGTACCTATTGCTCCGCGGCTCACTACGCCAGTCAACGTCTACAATATCCCGATGTTAACAGTCGTAAAACACGTGTTGGTGATCGTTGTTTTTCATGTTTGTTGTCGGGGTATAGGGTTAAAGGTTGTCGAAAGGGACGAACTTGTGTACATTGTGGCCAATCAGGGCATCATCGCAGCTTTTGCTACAAAAAATTTGGCGGCCCAAAAACTGCACCGGGTCGTTCCGATACATCACTAAACGTGGTCGACGCCGTTGACAAAGGGTCACATACAACATCGCATTCGTTATCATCATCATCACAATTGCATGGGTCGGGTTCGTTTACATCGTCGACAACGAAGGACACGTCATCGATGTTGTCGCAAGGGGCAATTCTGAAAACCGCAGTCGCAGCCATTAGAGGACAAAATTCCGTTGTCAGCGCCAGAATCATGTTCGATACGGATTGCTCCCGATCGTTCATTACCAAGCAGTTGTGAACAGATCAGAGCCGGTCCAGTCGGTGCTGAATATTTGTCGATGGCTGAATTTTCAGACACAAAGAAAAGTACAACGCCGTCGAATTTGATGTGTTGTTGCCGATTGGTGGAAAACAAACGTTGATAGCAAACGTAATCGACAGCATCGCATGTGCAATTTTGAAGCAACCGTTGAATGTGATAGCGAATCCCACGCTTGGTACATTACAATTGGCGGAGCCTTTGACACAATCCGCGGAACAAGTCAATGTCGATGTGTTGCCGGGGACGGATTACTACTACAATTTCGTCGATGTGGTCGGTTCGAGTTTCCTGACGGTGTGATATTGCTGCCATCGAAGCTAGGTTTCATCGCCACGGCTCGAATTCATTGCGACCAGGGTCATCGTAGCATTGCCAACTCTGTGAAGCTCGATGTATATCCGCATCCTGAGTCAACAATTCCCATTCAGCGATTTTGTTCCGTCGAAGATATTGGTTTAAAGGCTCCAAGCGGCACTGGTGATGAAGAAACACTTGAAGCGTTCAAAGAAAGTGTCACATTTGAAGACAACCTGTACCATATCGAGCTTCCGTTCAAACCGAATGTTTCGGAATTGCCAGACAACCGTAAAATGACAGAGATGCGGTTAGTGTCGACGTTGAAGCGCATTTGTCACGATTCTGCCGTTGTCAAAAGGTATCAAGAAACAATTGACGATCAGTTGTCGAAGGGCATAGTCGAATCGGCGCCTATCGTACCAAATCACTGTGTGATCACAATCAACAAAGCCACGACAAAATTGCGGATCGTATATGACGCGTCGGCCAAATGTGGAAAAAATTCACTGAGCCTGAACGAGTGTCTCAGTCGCGGACCACTGATGTTGGACGATTTGTGTGGATTGTTAGTTCGATTTCGTACCACAAAATCGGTTTCGTCAGCGACATTGAGAAAGCTTTTTTTACAGATAGGATTGCAGGAACAATATCGTGATGCCACGAGATTTCTTTGGTTCAAAAACGTATCGAAACCTCCCACTGGCGAAAATTTGATTATACTCCGATTTTTCCGTGTATCATTTGGCTACGTCAGCAGTCCGTTTCATCTGGCAGCAGTGATTAAATTGCATTTACAGCAATCGTAGCTTGACGCAGCGAAACATGTTGACGGTAGCGTGTATGTCGATAACGTTACTACTGGTAGAGACGACGCGAAAAGTGCCAAAAACTTCTATCGTGAAGCCAAACCGTTGTTTAATAGTGCGTCGATGAATCTTCGCGAGTGGTATTCTAATGACAAAGAAGTCCTCGGAAGTGTTGAAGCATCTGATCTTGGTGGCACAAAGGAAACAACTCGGATTGAAGTGAAAACAGAAGTTGACACATTGTCGTGCAGCTCGTTTGTTGTTCCAAAGATAGCCATCGATACCAAAAGATTGATGCTCAAATATTTGGCCAAAGTGTTCGATGCGGCTTCTTCTCGCCCGTTACTGTTGCTGGAAAGTTGTTCATCCAGCAGTTGTGGAAAGACAAATTGGATTGGGATAACAAATTGCCACAGGACGTCGTGGACAACTGGAAAAATGTTGCGACAGATTGCAAGCCATCGGATCGTAAAATGTACGAAGATATGTCGGTTGCGACAAAACACTCAACAAGACTAGTTGTAGTCTTCATTGTTTTTGCGACGCATCCGGCAAGGCGTATGCCGCCGTCGTATATGTTGTTATCGAGTCAAATTCGAGTAGTATTTCAAACGTGGTGTTTGCCAAATCACGGATTGGCCCGATTAAGCCAATGACTATCCCCAAATGGAACTGATGGCTGTAACTGTTGGATCCCGAATTCTAAATTTTATCACCTCACAAATCCGGATCCCGAACACAGAGCAGTATCTTTGGTCGGATTCGCAATGTGTTCTTTATTGGATTGCCCGGGATTCAGTCAAAACAAAGTTTGTCAAAAATCGTGTTGAAGAAATAAAGTCTCCTGGCGGTGTGAAGTTCCGCTATGTGCCAACCGATTTGAATCCTGCCGATTTGTCGTCGAGAGGATGTCAGTTCGATCAGTTGATGCAATCTTAATTATGGTGGATTGGTCCACCATATTTAGTTGGTGACCCATCGTTTTGATCATCTGATCCTACCGTAAAAGGCGTCATATTTGACGATGAAGTGTTGACCACCAAGTCTGATACGACGATAGTTGCCGACGACCTAGGTTTCATCGTTGATAGCATTACGCCGGCCAAAAATTTTCCAAATTTAAACGATCGTTCCGGGTGACCGCCTGGGTTTTTGGGTTTATAAACAACGCGAAACGCCGACAGGCGCGATCAGGCACATTAATTGCAACCGAAGTCGCTGCCGGGCAGTTACATTGGAATCTATATGTTCAACAACAACACTTTGGAATCATTTTTAGTGAAAAGTATGATGTGAGGTTAAAGCAGCTTCATCATCAACTTGATTTTTTCGTAGATAGCGACGGCCTGATCCGTTGCTGTGGTCGATTGAAACATGCCGACATTCCATATGACGCCAAGCATCCAAAACTTTTGCCCAAAATATCCATTACACGGACCTTGTTATTGCCGACTGCCATGAGCGCCTGTGTCACGTCGGTGTGTCACACACATTGTCACGACCGCGATACCAATATTGGGTCGTTCATGGTCGTTGTCAAGTCAAACTTGTCATTAACAAATACTATTTGTGCAAGACTTTGCATGGTTGGCCGTTCCGATATGCCGAACCACCTGCACTTCCAGATTTTCGTGTTACGCAAAATAGACCCTTTTCGAGAATCGGCGTTGATTACTTAGGACCGCTGTTCATCGATGTTCAAGCTGAACGATCTAAGGTGTGGATTTGTTTGATGACATGTGTAGCTGTTCGTGCAGTTCACCTAGAAGTTGTCGAATCATTGTCAGCGGAACACTTTATTATGGCCTTCAGACGTTTTATTGGTTTATAAGTGGCACCGGAACTCATTGTTACCGACAATGCTAAACATTTTCATAAATCGGATCAACACTTGCTAAATATTTGGCGGGAATTGCGAGAGAGCGACAATGTTCATGATTTTTCTACTGCTCGTGGCATTAACTGAAAATTTATTACCGAGGTGTCGCCCTGGATGGGCGGGTTTTATGAAAGGCTAGTGGGAATAGTAAAAATCGCACTAAAAAGACTTTTATCAATCGACTTGTGACATTGCTTGAATTGCAAACAGTTGTTATAGAAATTGCGTCGATTGTTAACAGTCGCCCGATTGTGTACAGTGATGCAGAGCCAGCGGAACTTCCGCTCACGCCATCTCATTTTTGGGGAGGGCTGTTCATTAGTTTGCCCGCTCATAAAATTAACAAGGACGAGTATAAACTGATTAAAGTTACACCTGATAAATTAGATGGTTTATGGAAGCGTATGCAGCGAACACTTGATACATTTTTGAACTTTTGGCGCAGTAGGTATTTACTCAGTTTGCGCGAGCGTTCGCCATCGCACAAACAATGTAACGTAGTTGATGCCGATCCAAAAGTGGGGTCAATCGTGATCATCAAAGATCAACTTCCTCGCAAACATTGACGTTTGGGGACGAATTATCTCCATGGTGGTATCGGGGGATGGCGTGTGTCGTTCTGCGCGTGTACAATTGCCCAATCGCAAAATATTAACTCGTCGACTTTCATTGTTACATCCTTTATAAATAGGTCAACAACAACCAAACATTGGCGACAAACCATTTCCTCGCCGGCAACGGCAATCAACACGGACGACGACAATTGGCGCATAACAAAAACTTGCAACCGACATCGACAGTGGGGCGGTAGCAGTGATAGCGAAAGTGTGATTAGCGCCGAGCTCTAGTTTTTTTATTTGCAAAATTTGTCTCTATTTAGTGTTTCAGGACTCGCGCGACGATCTCTGCTACATCAAGGACGGACACCCATTGTCGCCATTTTTCGTTTTCGACCATTTCGGGTTGGTAACTATTGTGTGACCTCGATCAAAATGGCGTTTTGGGTCATGTTGCTATTGCAAAATGATTATCGGTCGTTGTGCCGCCTCATGTGCCACAAGCGGTCATTTCTCAAAGAACCCGCCGCTATCGGGAGGTGGATTGCGAAGCGCCGCGTCAGAATCAGAGCAGAGTAGGTGATCCACTCTCGATTCGTTTATCGCGACGTGATTCTTGCTCAGCTCGACGACAACGGTAGCCCGTTCGACAAAGAGTTTCGCAAGTGATGCTGTATCGATTGGTAAACCGGTGAAATTTATATGGTGCAACGTGAAGAACGAAATGGTTTGGTCAGCTGGTTTACGTGAGTCACACATTAGGGCCACAAGAAATCGTTCGGGTTACAATCAGTACGGACGCCTGCTTACAACAATTTTAGAAGAAATTTTTACTGTAAAACCGTGTTACCCTAAATATGGAATAACTAAGTTACTGAAACCAATAGAATTACGACCGAGCCATAGATACACTCTTCTAGTTTTGTCAGACAGTATGTGACGCCAAATGACAGGGGAACAGTAATTTCAGTATCTGGCGGCATGTTTAAAGATTTGCTAAATGTTATTCGTCGTCGTCGCATTTCATTTGGCGATTATAGAATGATAATTATCAATTGCGGCATTAACGATGTGCAAAAATCTCGGAGGCAGCAACGTGTTTCTTGGGAACCGATGCGCGATTATTTAATTGAAAAGAGTAATAAATATCCCAATACTGAAGTTATGGTTAGTACTCCAATTCCACAACCGACGGCACATGGTGTCGGTCGCTACAGTGACAATATCGCACGAGACCTGGACGGACGCGCTGTAAAGTGCGTAAACATGTCCACCGTTGACAACGATTTGGTCGACCTTAGCCAATATGTTCGACTTTTAGATGACGATAACTTCCATTTAAATCATGCGGGTGTCCGGGAGATGTGGTGGAAGTGGGGGCTCATATTGCGCGATCTGCGCTATGTGCCTTATGTAATGTCTAAAGGAAGGGTCACAATTAAAGGTGGGCGACTTCATGACACTAGTTTTTGTCGTCGGGAGTGTGGTGGTAAATAATTTCGAATGGATTTTGCACCATTTTAACAAATATTATTTGGTGCTTTGGTAAATGCTTAATTTAGTTTATTCGACTCGCCGAATAAGTATACACAAAAATTCAACATCAACGTGTTTTTGGTGCTTCTTCGATGCGAATGGTGTTCATTTTTTACGGTTATAACATACGTTGTTTTATCGATTTGGAACGGAGGATAATATTTTTCTTGTTGGAACTATGGCCATGTGTTATGAACTATGTGATGAAGCTAGTTTACTGACAATTTTTCCATATAAATATTATAGCATTGGCTAATATTTCGGTTCAGACATTATGGACTGATGGTTTCTGAAATTACGTTTTATAGTTTCTAATATTGCGGTAATATAGTGAATTGTGATGAAATAGGAACATTTTGAAGGATAATTGTGGTGAAATATGAAATCTGTGATTAATTTTACTTCATAGCGTAAAGTCACAACATGTGACAGGAACATTATTACAGTTTGTTTCGATATGAAATGCGTTTTATGTGATTTATTTCGGAACCTTATTTAGAGTGTAAAGGGCGTATATTGCAAATAATTAGTCACTAAATACTGTCTAAACTGTACAATATCCCAGCGTAATGCGGCGTTCACGTTATAATGTCCCCGCTGTTTGGAACTTTTGACCCCCTGTATTCGCGACCCTACCGTATAGACAGTCAGAGTGACACCCATACTGTATATCAAATGCCGAGGTTGTACGACACACCCTTAGCTACTACATTTTTTCTAGACAGTGTCGTACACACCCTTAGCTACCGATTTGGCGCGAATTAACTATAACGGACACCGTCTGTAGCTAATGCGGTTTATTAGTCAACTGTCCTGTGGAGTTTTTCCTAAATTCTCCATATTTGTATCTAGCCCATATGAACATTGCTCAAATAATTCCGAACACTGTCAATAAAACTGCCAGAAGACACGGTGTGCCTGACACTGTCGGCAAGCGGTAATGCGCGTAACTAGCTACCGTTGAAAAAATTTATTAAAAACATGGGGTGTCTAAGACACCCTGTTGTCAACAGTGTGTCTGACAATGTGTGGGGTACAAAGGTTCCAAACGTTGGGGACATTATAACGTGAACGCCGCATAAGTATTGTAACAATTGCATTCAGAACGGGTTCAACCAAATAATATTTAGAACCTTATTATATTACTATCGTGGTCTTTAATTGACGTCGGATCAATTTACGTACGTCAAACATTGCAATTATCAGTTTTTGTATCGTCACAACTTTCGTCCATCTAAATTCAAGATTGAATGAATTAAAAATTCAAACTTGAAGAAAATTAATTACAAATCTTTACTGCGATATAAAGTTCCTATATTAATCAGTGTGATCAATCTTACCATAAATCATAGTTTTGGCGACTGAAGCAACGCTTTGTATATCACTGTACCTAGTGCTGCAAATTTGTCGTTTTCAGGCTCTCTAAAATCTTCTTCTAACAGGTAAAAATTGTGCGCTGCCGTCATAATTAGTTCATATTGAGGTTGTTTTTGACGATCATCATAACGTTTCATTGGTAAATATTCCGCAGAAATATTTTATTATTGACCAAAATTGCTGCAAGCAACTTGAGATGCTAATATTTAGAACCAAATTGCAATAAACTTAAAATTTTTTGTAGTCAAGGGTGTGATTTCTAAACCTCAACCGAATAATAAATCTGAGGCACTTGATATTTCATGACAAGCTGAGAGAATATTTTTTAAGTTAAAATTGTGTGGGCTTAGATTGGGTATATAAGCCAGTAGCTCAGCTCAGTCAGAGAGTTCTCTCCGAAGCAATTGCCGCTTGTAAGTCGTTCTAATATTTTGTGTAAAAAATTATTAAGTGCTGAGAATAAGCACACTGTAACATAGAGCAATCGGGGAAACTAGTGGTGAAGTTTGAGTAACTGTAGTACCCTAGTAGCTAGGGCGTTTGATCATCTTCTGGTGGCTTAAGAGTTAAGTGTATAGAAGGGAAGGACGCTAATTCTCTTCCTTCCGGTACCTTTAGCTTGTATTGGTTGGAGATTTATCTGTCTACTATAATAAATTTTAATAATTATTCTAGCTTTCAATAATTATTCACTTGGGTAACCCATACATAGTATACTTAAGGATAGCTTGGGGCACACATACTGCATAGTCGTAACCGTGTAGACCTATAGGAGTCGCGTTAGTTGAATTTTATCTGAGGTATTTTTTCTCTTTCTTCGCGTGGCAAGCGTAAGGTTTTGTCCAGAGGATCTTAGGCTTCGCTACACGACAGTATACAGTTGTGTAACTACTATTTGTAAACACTCTGATGTTTTTTACAGTTAGAGCCTGTACAATTTTCGCCACTTTTAAAGTTGATCAGAAAGATGCTTTTCGTTCAAGCATTAGATTTAGTTGGAAATATGTTTGGAACCAAAATTTTTATACGGGAACTTCTGCCGGAAGTACCAAATAAGATGATTAAAAGAAGTGTTGATTTATTGTGTTAAATCCCATCGGATAGGAATATAGTTACTACTTAACATTTCCTTTGAATAATGGCGAAAACCCAAATAAAATACGACTATTGTAATAAATTTGTTCGATTTTGACAGTGGATGTTTAGCAGTATCCCAGGCTCACTCGAAAAAGGCCGATAACAATGCCCTCTTACGGAAAATGTCGATTTAACCGGCCTTTTCCTAATTGCCAAACTCAAAGATGATCTGATTTGACAACCCAAATCAAACTAGTTTTAATTTTTGACCATCCTTATGACTATGTCTCGCAGTAGCCACTGTAATTTGTTTTGTTGTGGCTATAATCATAAATTATATACGAATGCCGGATATGCTACATCAAGAATATACATGTTACATCCAGAATAAACATATTTGGTTCCCTCATTTGCAAACTCTTCCTCATTATATCTACAAGTGCAATGTTTTACCTTTATTGATATGCTGATTTGACATTGAAAGTATATTTGTGGGCGATCCGCGTATTTGAAAACTTGAGTGTCAACTCCGGCTACAAGATCTGTTACGTAATCGAGATTGTCGAGAAGATATTTGTCTTCAGTGCAACCAGCGTCATCGAGCAAGTCCACAGTTTCACTCTTGGTAAAATAAATTCTTAGACAATTAATATATATCATTACTGTTAACATTACTGTGTTCATAATATCATATTTGAACGCTTTCAAAATACTTGTATATTAATAGCATCAGTAGGAACCAGTAGGGAAAAACAACTCTTGCCGATTTTCGATTTATAAGATTAAATTGTAATTATATTTCACCTAGTGTTCTTCGTACAGTTAGTTTGCTAGTAAATCTACCTTTGTTAACCATCCACACATTAAATAAAGGTGAGAATTTAGGCCCGCAGACCCGCACGGTACGGTCCAGCCTTGCCCTCGGGCCGAGTTTGGCCGGGCCCAAATGTTGCAGATCCACCTCAGGACTTCGATTTCCAACGGGCCGGATCGGGCTGAAAAATTTTGGCTTGATCTCTCCTCATCCAAAGATCAAATGATTAGTACGCGCTTCGATAAATCTCGGGTTCGTTTTAAGAATTTCTTCACGTCCTCATATTTTTATATATGATTTTTTAACTTTATATCGCCTGTATCGTTTAAATTGAGCTTGCATACACTAGATTATAAACGGGCCAAACTGGGCCGAAATGTTGCTGATCCAGGACTGACCGGCCCGACCTTGATTTTCATCGGGCCGGGCTGGGCCGAAAAAGTTCGGCTTGTTCTCTACCTCTAACATTACAATATAGAACAGTAAAAATTATGTCTGATATAATTCAGTCCGTTATTTTGTCATGGAATCGGAGACTGATAACCTAAACATTATAGTGCGTGAGCTACGGAATGTTAATGACTATACCAAATCGGAAGACTGTACTACAAACCACGGCCAATCATAGTTACTTATAAGTGAAGAGGTGTTTGTATAACGTTAGCTGCAAATGATCGGTCGTTTATAACAATATAACAATCAATAAAATGTTTGTATATTTTGTTACAAACTATCGTAATATCCGTTACAAAATGTCCATTGTCCTTTGTTAATTGTTAACAAAAATTTCTTTGCACGGATAAACAGTATTTTTAGAAACTTAGCTTACTTGGGAAGCAATTAAATAATAACTGATTCTCCAGCTCTAAAATTAGAAACGCAGAATTGCTTTTAGCGACTATTACAAATTACATAGATTAGCTATGGACGAACGATCATTTTGTACCGACTGTTGTAAAACAACTAATCGTTTATATGAAATATTACAAACACTTCATCGATTGTAGTGTTGTTATAAACGACCGATAATATATTTTGCCAAATGTTACAAACATCACTTTGCTCGTTGGGTGGCGGTAGCCGCCAGCTTAGGTTTAGGCTTACTAATAGGCTCATGTGAAGAGTTTAGCTTTGGATAAGGCTAAGAATTAAGTTTTATATATGGGGAAGTGGATTTCACATTGGCGAAGTTACATTGGCATATGCCACTAACATTTTCAAATGATCTCAGGATTGTTTCCCCATGGCAGACCATCTAAACTTAACGAAATTTGCTTTTTGCAGGGCCTGAAATCGAAGTTAAGCCTAAGGGTCTGTTATATTCAGTTTATGTTGCCTCTCACAACTGTAGCTTAGTTTTTTATGCGATGCCATTTTGCGCTGTTTTTCTTACTTCTTGGTGTTTTTCTGCGCCGTTTAACAAACTAAATATTGCTAAGACCTGATGATGTTTTCTTGACAAAAATATGTCTTTCATCGAGTCTACCTGTATGTACCACCCGGCAGGACGCAAATTATTATTTGAGAACACCACACTCTAATTCCGAATAAATGATGCGATCCCAAATTTAGCCAGACTTTGACAAAGCATAGTTAAAATAATATTGCCAAAAGCTAATGATGTTTTCTTGAGAAAATTATATATAACTATCATCGTACAAACCCACCCGGCTTGACGTCGCCTATTATTTGGGGACAGCACACTGTAGTTCTGAATAGTCGTGCGATCCCAAATTTAGCCAGACTTTGACAAAGCATAGTTAAAATAATATTGCCAAGAGCTGATGATATTTTCTTGAGAAAATTATATATGACTATCATCGTATAAACCCACCCGGCTTGACGTCACCTATTATTTGGGAACAGCACACTCTAGTTCCGAATAGTCGTGCGATCCCAAATTTAGCCAGACTTTGACAAAGCATAGTTAAAATAATATTGCCAAGAGCTAATGATGTTTTCTTGAGAAAATTATATATGACTATTATCGTATAAACCCACCCGGCTTGACGTCACCTATTATTTGGGAACAGCACACTCTAGTTCCGAATAGTCGTGCGCTCCCAAATTTAGCCAGACTTTGACAAATCATAGTTAAAATAATATTGCCCAGAGCTAATGGTGTTTTCTTGAGAAAATTATATATGACTATCATCGTATAAACCCACCCGGCTTGACGTCACCTATTATTTGGGAACAGCACACTCTAGTTCCGAATAGTCGTGCGATCCCAAATTTAGCCAGACTTTGACAAAGCATAGTTAAAATAATATTGCCAACAGCTAATGGTGTTTTCTTGAGAAAATTATATATGACTATCATCGTATAAACCCACCCGGCTTGACGTCACCTATTATTTGGGAACAGCACACTCTAGTTCCGAATAGTCGTGCGATCCCATATTCAATCAAACATTGACAAACCATATAGTTAAAATAATATTACAACATATTATATTAATTAACAAAATGTAGTGCAGTATAGAATTGACTGCTTGTCATACAACAGTTCAATGTTTTGATTTTCTTCATACATTATATTATCTGTGGACTTTCTTTAAAGCATATGTTTGTTCTCCTCCAGTGCGTTTTGCACATTTCGATAATGTAGAAAGTAGTAGTAAAATGATGAAAATGGCAGAGCGCAGAGCTTACAACGCATAAAAGAGCTGCAGCTTGAATGAACACTTGCTCTCTACTAAAAGTGAATGACATTTTATTACAGTGCTATGTTACAAAATAAAAATGGTTTCAGCCCTGTAGCTATTGAACTCAAAAATGGGCTTACCGGCAAACTATGTTTGTCTCATAGGCAAGATTAGGTGTTTCCTTTAAATCGAGCATAGGTTACATAAGGTGTTGGTTTGTCCATTGCTGTTGCAGGTGTGTTATTCTAATTATAACTCGAGGTCGCCTCAGTAAATCTTGATTTTCGAACAATAAGTAAACGATTGGCTTTCGAAAAAATTGTAACCGCAAATGTCAACCTCACTTCATGTATTCTAGGACATCGCGTTCAAACTCGAAAAGTAATGATACCATATGGATGCAATTAAAATATATCTATCTATCACAACAAAATTGACCAACTCACATTACCATCGTCCACTTTACAAGAATGGACGGTCATGCAGAATATATCATCATTTTCGCTTTCACAAATCCATCTATGGTAAACAGGTTGACCAACTACAGCAAATCTGAAGTGGAAAAGAACAGTGTTTACATGGCACAAAATATATATCGCTGTTTTCGTCTCCATAATACGGCAATAAACAATAAATTCATATTCTTGTACTAAAATATGTCATGATTAAACTTTTTCGCTTGAGCGTGTCCTTCTCGTTATCCAAGGCCTGATTGGTATAACTGGTGGGGTTTTTGAAAAAGACAAAGAGATGAGAAAACATCTAAATAAAGGGCGATTAAGATTTCATTTAAAAAGCGATGTTATACGAAGTATTTCGGTGCGAGGGATGCTGAGAAAGAACTTACTCAATGTTACATACATAATTGAATAGACTGATGCGTCAGACAATCGATATATTTTGAGGTAAGGCAAACTTTAGTCCAATATTTGTGTTCTTAGCCGTTTGCAATAGGTGATGAAATTTTTAAGTTCTTATATGTAAAATGCGTATTTTAAACGTCGAGCTATTGCAACTTTTAATCAGAATGTAAGTAAATCGAAAACGCGTTCTTATGCAACGCCTGAAGCATGATTAACGGTGATTCATATATTATTTTATCAATGAAAACGCAATAATTTTTTGATTGTAATACGAAAGGCAGTTTATTAGAAGGCTAGAACTAAAACTTCTACCATCTGGAAGTTAATGTAGCCGCTGATAAGCAAACTCAATCTTGCCTATATAATCTCGATAACAAATTATAGATTGTGATGACTTTAACACCTACTGAAGTGGAATTCCACGTGGCCCATCCAAAATTTCGTACCGACACGATGGCATGCGGACTATTTGGGTTTTAAAGCGCGACGTCATTGTGGATACCTCAAGCGCCGATCGCACTGTCTGTTCTTCTTCAACGTAGAAACATTGTAGTTTGAACGCACGATCCACCTGTAACATTAATATTATATGTAGGTGTTGGCACAATTTGACAGCCAATGATAAAGTAGAGCGCTACTTCGCACTTAGTTATCGAAAGTCTATGGATCAGGCTTTAAGAATTGTTTTTTAAAACAACACAGTTCTTTTCAAGCATGTAAATCATATTTTGGCATTTTATTTGCTTCAGCAGTGTTGTATAGTGAAAATGATATATGAGTTGTGGCATCCAATAATGCTCACGCAATGAATGCTAACATTTTAATTTGCATATATAAATTTCTACACTAAGGATTTGTTTGATTCATCGAAGATGGTATAGGATGCTATATAAATATTAATGGTACACACTTTAAGATCACATGCACTGTGAACATTCGATCGATACATATGATATAACAGCAGCAAATTTGTTTTTTGCGTGAAAAGCAATCACGCCGTGTCTCATAAACTATAGAACTTGGATGGATTAGTTGCGAACTTCACTTAGCAACGTGCTAACATTTGAAACAAATAGAATCGGTCGATTTTGATATAGAGTGTAATAGCGAAAATTATATTTGGTTGTTTGTTAAAAATATTTATAAAGGCCCTCTCAAGCGTGAGAGCGGCTAGTAACATTTTTTGGTAAATAATGTAGTAAGCCTTCGGTATAATCATAAAAAATCTCTATTCTTCTATATCTGATTTTATTTTTCGCTTACCAGGGTAAATGTGCCGGTGGTGACAGCACATATAATGCTCCATGCCATTTCACTCTGATTGGAATGAATTTGCACGAAGTCAACACTTGTCGATCTTACTGTAAAATTTTCACATAAATATATAAGAGCTCATTTGGTATTTTATATATACAGTCATCCGTTAAAAAACTGCAAGTCCTAGCAAATATTCATTGTGTAAAGAAATGACTTAGAAACGAATAAATTTTAGTGTACAATTTTAAACCATTGGGAAGGATTGTATTAAATTATTTTTCACGAACTGGAAGCGTTAAATGTATTGTTGTGAAAATAAGCATGAAGGTGAACGATGTGTAATAAATAAGCAAATGTTTGTCTGCTATGAATTCTTTACGACTACAAAAATATTTTGGATAATTCCTAAGCTCAACAATCAATAACTAGCAAGTAAGGCACCCGGCAAGGACGATACATACTAATTTCGATGAGGTTGCATATTATGCAGGTACAGTAGAATGTCAAAAATTTTAAAAGTTTATAATTTCCCAAATTTGGACTAAAGTTTTGCCAATTTTTGTCAATTTTCAACGCGTTTTCCTAAAATATCCTCCATATTTGCCAATATGTGCTGCTACCTTTAGCTTTCTCCTATTTTTTGGACGGGAAGGTGGTTATGTGGCTTGGAGTGTCCCCGGACCACCGTACGATAGCGTTCTCTACGCCCCTACGAGCATCTATGTTATATATAAGTATATGTATGTTATATATATATGTCTGTTTAACTGTCGGCAATAGGAAATATAACGAAAAAATTCTATATGTTATATCGAAAATGTACAAAATACCTTGCAACAACAATAGATATTACGCAACACATATATAAATACCTTGGTCAAGAACTGTGGATGAAAGCTGACAATAAGCGTTACCGATATAAATACGCCAAACGGATTGAGCGATCGAGTACGTTGTATGTTACAGGTACCAAATTCAAGCGTAATGACCGGCGTCTGAGATTGCGGATCAGCATGGCTTCGACATTCCTAGCAATATTAATAAAATTCACACTTATTAGCGCTATGAATTTTCAAATGTCAAATGGAGACTCAGAAAAATCCAGATTTTAGTTTATTAATCCTTGAGCGGTACAATATGCTTGGAACTTTTCACTACAACTAGACGTCAAATGGAAAATTTTTGTTAGAGCAACGACGCTTCTACATTGGCAAATTCAGTGTTGGCAAAAGACTTTATCGTAAAATGGGCCCTTTAGCATGATGTACATATGCATTATATATCCTATTCAATGTCAAATAAGAGAAAACTGTCTAAGAACTGTAAATACTAGTTATCGTAGCAGTTGGGTTTACCTAAAATAATAGAAATTAATTACAATGTAGTCCTTTCTGTACCTGTGTGACTCTTGAGTAAACTAGAAAAATTCGTAAAATATTTTACGAGTTTTTGAGACATAGAACACCTAAACATCAATTAAATACGTTTTAATACACTGTCATCAAAATAGTCTTTCTAGAAGGGCAACTATATTGTTCAGTTTGCTGTCTGTTTTTGCCAATGCCGCGTTGATATTTTTTGGCTATAAATTTCCTCACCAAGTGTTTAATTTATTAAGATTAGCACATCTACTGCAGATTTTAATACTTTTTGGTAAGATTTAAATAACCCCCTGAATGTAATGCAGGACACCTTGATGAAAACGTTGCTTAATGGCTTAGAGCCTCTTGCGGAAGATCTGGAGAGATTGCCTAGCCGGCACTTGTCTTGTTTGCCTTTTTGAGTCGGTTTTATTGCTCAAAGTTATGGGCTCATGGCGTGAATAAACATAATTAGACAGAATAACAGTGAGTTTATACAAAGGTAATCAATCGTATTAATCTATCAATACATTTTGCTATCACACTGGTTCCAAGCGATATAAAATATGTTAATTGTGAATATATAAGCCGAAGCCCAGTTTATTCATGTTCACAAGTATTTCCAGACAGCGATGTTGGCTTTAGACGAATTAAGAGGCTTATATTTATATTAATATTATTAAATAGGCTTATTTATAACTAAAATCTCATACAGTGTTTGAAAAGCATTAACTACCTCAGCTTTTGCTTAATGTTAATATTACAAGATGTAATTAATTCAGATTAATGTTTATAAGTGTTGGCTTCTGCATCTAGTAAAAATAGTTAAACGACATTAGCAGAAAGCGCAAAATTTTGCCTGTGGCAGTGTATATTTTTACCATATTCAAACGAGGATATTCTAAAACTTAAAATCACCAATCTTCAGATTGTGAAATGCAGAGCGCTAAAATGGTTAATAAAGTAGATCCGAAAAATGTTAATACGTTTTTTGTTAAAAACACATCTAAAGCATTCAAAACGTATCAAAACTAGTAAGGAAGTAAACTTATCAAAATTTAGTTTCTGAGTAGAATTAACTAAAAAGAAGCTATTAATTTTTATATAAATAGGGGTTCACCGTGGGAAGCAAAAAACTTGACCACGACAAGTATAAATCAGAAGATGCACTAGATTTAACAGTAGTTGCCGCAAAATACAAAATACCTTATTTGCGCATAGAAGAACATAAAATACAATAATTTTGACCGAAAATACAATAAAACTGCCAGGCACCCGCCTTTGTATTTTGAAAATAACAGAAACTACAATTTTCAATGTTCTTAAAATATTCACTAATGGTTTTAAAATAACTGAACTGAAGACAACTTCAGTGCCATTGAGTAATCGGTTCACTAACAACATATAGGTTTTTCTTTTAATGGTTAAATAAACATATAAAACATATTTCATAACTTTAAACGTTTACCAACATGCTCTGAACGTAGTATTTACGAGAGAATTTAGAAACAAGTTTTCTTCTTAAAAGAAGAATGTCACAGCAGTCATATTGCTATTAACAATAGAATTTATGCGCCTGGGCTACATATAATTATTTAAATATAAACTTTACGACGGTTCTGCATAATATATGGTTTTTGAAACACGTCAAATTATTTGATTTCGGCGTTTCCGGATATGCTGTCTATACAATAGCAAGAATGAATTCAGACCTGGTGAAGTTGATAATATAATTTTCGATGTCATCAATTCTCGGAATTCCTAAATGTTTTCATCTCAGTTGTTGTCAACAAATCCGAGACGTTTGCTGCATGCCATTTTTGCCCGGCATGCAGACTCCAGCGGTCGGATCTGAAAAGGCTTTTATGACTATAACTGATACGTGCAGTGCAATTAAAGCTTTAATGCACACTCTGACAGAAGGTGAAATCAATGTCACAGCCTGACGGCTGTGACAAAAAGTTAATAATATCGTAAACACAACGGTACACGCGATGCATCAAGCTTACTGCTGCAAAATTTATGCAAAATATGTTTCATTCCTGCAAAAGAATGCTGGTCAAATATATTTTACTGCAGTAACGGTTATTATATATTTCAAAATCTGATCATACTGTAGCATAGTATCTCCGATCAACATTACAAGCATAATACCATTTTAGCAAAATTTCAGTTTTAGCAATTTCCGCAAAATTTTGACTATTTTCACAAAATTTTATCTAAGTTTAGAATAATAGCAAAATTTAATCAAATATTTTCACATAACATTATGACTCTGCGAAAATTTTGCTATTTGCAAGAAGCTACACCCCCAGGCGTCGTGGCGTACCCCCACCACCACGTCCTCCACAAACACCATCTACGCCCTTAACCCAACGGACCTCAAATCATTTATTATGATAAGTAAATATATTTGTAATTATTAAATATATTTGTAAACAGTACTGAACGCCCCACCCAACTTCCCCCTTTCTATTTGAAGAGACTGCCACACCGTGGATAGATTGACACAACAACCGCAACACCATTTTCAATGTAACATAATTAATGCACAAAAGTCAACAAATATACCAAGTACCTCGAGATGATACAGTCCTTTAACATATATATGACCGGTGAAATAGTTTTGGGTTCGAAATAATACTGACATGGAATCCGCGCCGCAATATATGTCCGGTTCACCTTCAATTCCATTATCGATCGGCAATCCGCTAATCGATGCAATGAGAAAAATATAATAATGTACTCGACACAGCATGGCGTGGTGATGTGTGAACACGGCGATTATAGAACTTTGTATAAGATACATACTGCGCTAATAAACATTTAACTTAGATACATTACTTGCTAATCAAATTGTACAGTTATGCTCGAATAAAAACGTTATGCAATATACCGGTCTTGAAATGATATAATTTAGCAAAGAAACAACTTGATTAATTTCAGTTTTGACGTGCCACAGTTTTTAGTTTAATATTATATGATTTCAGAATGTAAAACGATAGAAGAATGCTGAGTGCAATGATGAACAACCTTTTGAACAAGAACGTTGAAACGTTGAAGAGTGGACTGGAAGATATTGTAATCTGTGATAACTTAACAAAAACGCTGATCAAACTTTAACATACGTTACGCAATGTATTTATGTAAACGTAACAGTTTATTCTACACAATTGGCTATTGTTAACAGTTGATTCTTGGATATTTTTTCTTCTAAAAGTTCTTGCGCGATATAAAATTTAGCGTTGTTTCTGTATATAATCGGTAACATTTATTATTTTTCTTGAATAAATGTTTCAAAACTTCGGTCAAAGATTGTGATAACAAAAACTTCCTCTATTTTATCAAATTAGCTACTATTCTGCGTGGATTGCAATTAAAATTTTATTAACATTTTCAAAATGTATAACGCAACGCCGCACACTACAAACGAGGTGGCAATAGAGATGAACTATATTTCATTTCTCATATTAATAAACTTTGCATTGCTTCGTTTTCGTGCGGTTTTAGGCAATATACAACAAAATGTGGTTAAACTAAATATTTTTGATTTGGTTTAAGGCCAAATGGCGAAAGCATATATTGGGGCTGGTTACGGCGCAGAGTTCATCATGTAGTGTATATTTACATGTTCGCTGATATTCTATCTCTCTTCATATTGTGTTTAAAATTCGGAGCACTAAATCTTAAATATCTCAGTGACTTGCTACTAGTTGTGCAAATTAGGATTACATTTCTGGCGCTGGGACGATTTAAAAAAATACACTTCATACAAATGAACCTGAGTTTAAGGAATTAATTTTCACGTATAGTTTGATGACTGCTGCCTGTTCCATTATAGTTCCTTCTAATTATGCGAATCTAGTTAGATATATGTATGACAACTAACACAAAATCGGCTTAATCATTCCCTGTATTAATATTCTCTGCATCTTCTTAGCGTTTGCTTATATTTTCAGGTGTGCCCTCTGATCTACGAAGCGAAAGCAATTCAACTTCTGGATCGTTCATTCGCGCGTCATGATATAATATTAAGTGATAAAATATTTAATATTTCATTTTTCTTTCAATTTTACATGACTGCTGTAATAATATATTTTAATCGCCAAACACAAATCATCAGGCATGGCTTAATGCCCGTCGTTTCGGATAACGTTAAAAGCAACTTTGGAGATACGCCGTCCGCAGTCATGATGTTGAATAGAGATGATCGATCGACGGAGTCGAACGCCGCTTTGAAGTCAACAAAAGCGACAAACGTTGGCCAGTGATATTTATGACGATTTTCGAAGATCATTTAATAGACTGTATTTTTGATCAACACGGCTTGGCTGAGCGGAAACCAGCCTGTTTTTCTCTGGTCATCACGATGGGTTATAATTCTGTGAAGAATACCTACTCATCTCTACTAGTGACTGGCAGAAGCAAGATGCCTCTGTAATTGCTGCAAACCTAGCCGTCGCCTTTCTTCGGGAATGACATCAGAATAGATGTATGACTCTAGACGGGATTCTCTCCTCTCGCCAGATAAGGTCGAAAAGTTTGTGCAAGCGATTGAGTAGGTCGCTGGTTTTGAAGGCTTCCGGTGTGATTATATCAGATCCAGGAGTTCTGATAGATAGCTTTAAGTCATGTGATTGCTTTGGTAAACCTCTTCAGCTGCAGGTCTCTATACAAGTTCGTTGACACCATAGAAGCTACTGCATTTCAGATGGACGAGCAAAGCCCCAGTGTAGGTGGAGGTCCGTTTAGTAGCTCCTCAAAATGTTCACGTGTTCAGTGTTCGTGTTGTCTCACTATCGTAAGCGGCGCAACAGCTCCCGTAAACTTCTGTAGGATTTCGAGCAAGGCCTTCTGATCACATATGCGATTAGCACCATTCAAGTATTCTGCTGTAGCTATCTATTCAACATCTTTCTCCGTCTTGACACTTTGAGCTGAGCCATTATTCAAGATCGAACGCATCGTGGTATGGTTTTAGACACAAGAGCACTCAGTTTCTGTATATTATTAGAAATGCGTCATATATACTTTGTTGACTTGACGGCGTAGCGGAGTTGCTGCACGTTGCTGCTTGAGCGAGTCACGAATCTCAGGTAGTGTGTATGTACTTGTCACCGCCAGAAGAGAGGTCTGGAAAGCATTGCTAACGTCAGTATTTTTATAGTCTGGCCTCCATGGTTATTCAGCGCCAAATTTTCCATAGAAACGGGTCGATAATGTGAAGAGCAAATGCAATTGTAATAGTGCGTGATAAGAATTTGGTAGATTACCCCAGTATTAGCGGCAGGATTTCACTCTTTGATCAATTAAGCATGTGACATATTTGCAGCCATTTCCAGGGGCTCCGCCACATTACAAACAGTCTACACCGATGCCGTTCGAAATTGAAGCTTGCTAGAAAAAGCTAGGCGTATTCGGCAGTTGTAACCAGTGGACACTCGTTATCGGTTCCGTGACCACAGTGCGACGAAGATGTAAGTGCATGACAGTGCAATCCGACCTGTCTTACTGTATGCGCGCAAAACCTGTCCAGTCAAACCGACGGACCTACAGCCACTTAAACCCTTCGAAATTGTTCCCGGGCGAAGAATATTGGGCGTAAGAAGGATGGTCTGCGTCTCGAACTCTGATTTACGAAAGAGCACTCACTGGTCACGCGAAGCTACTGTGAAGCGTTCTCCGAAGGCGCCGGCTTCAGTGGCAGGGTCATATAATACACATGCTCAGTAAATGATCAAGACGAAATGTTTTGGGTCATTCTTCCGATGAGTGGGGAATGCCGCGAAGGAGATATTTTGAATCTTTGAAGCGGAAAGTGCTGCGTGATGTATAGTCGGTTTGCGTCGACATACCTATCAAACGACGGCAGTCGAATCCCATTGGAGGGCTGACAAGAAAGGCTGAAGATCGGAGATCGGACGTGGCGGTGACGTTTGATCCCGTTTGACAGGTTGACATCTGGATCTCGGGTGTTTAGGTATATAAATATAATTATTGCTCAGCGGGATTTATGCATTTGTAAACGAGATTTATAAAAGTTAATATTATTTAGTACCGTGAAATTTTTGCGGCATAATGTAGAACGAAGCCACTGGTGTTGTCAATTAGCTGGCGAAATAAACTTGTCGGCAATTAAACTGAATTGTCGATATGATCTTCAACTTCCTCTTGCAAATTGATAAAATTGAATGCGTGCAACGATATTTTAAAAAGCGTGAATGCTCGTCTGCATACAATAAAGTAAGAAACGCGATTAGAACACCTCGGCATGGATTCGCTAGAATTGTACCGCTTAAAGACTGACTTTATCATTGTATATATGTGCCCGAACTGTAAACTAGATTCCCTATCATGTATACATTTTGGCTACGTTTGAAAATACAAACACCTGTGGGGCCAGTATATCAGCCTTTGAATACCTCCGATTAAACTATTTGCCGAAGACATAACTTTTACCTTCTATGTATGAGTAGTAGGAAAAAGGCCGGTTCTGGCACAGATGATTAATGACCTGTCAAATTTTTAGGAGAAATATTTGCCCTGGGTCACGTGACCTGTCAAAAATGATTAATTACCTGTCAGATATGATTAATGACCCTTATATAATAAATACATATACATGTATACGTAATAATAGTCCCCCCTCCGCCAACGCATTATTATAATAAATACATATACATATATACATACATATAATGCTGACCAGTACTTGTATATCCTAGAATATGCAGTACATACACTGTAGACAAAATTTCATTCTACTGTTTGGTCGGGTCACTATAAATTATTTTTTCAAATGTGTTTAAGCGGGGCATTCGATTATCACCCTCCTTTAATTTTCGTGCGTTACCCTTCAAGTTTTCTGTTTTACACGTGGCAGCAAGAACCGCCACAACACTTCTTTGTGTCTCAGAGCAGCGTAATGCGCCGAAGGGTAACATTTGATCTTCATTTAGTTTTTAATCTTTGCCCTTGAAGTTTTCTATTAATACACATGGCCCAATAACCACAACACTTCTTGGTGTCTCAAAGCAGTGTAAAGCACCGAAGGGTATGCATTTGATATCGAGATTTACGATTGGGTTAGTACAAATATTTGCGGTATTATAAAACGATTTTTAGAAGTCGTTTAGAATACGTTCAGTCCTAACGTTGCTATAGTTTTGATTTTTAACGAAGTTAGTAACAATTATAACAAATTTTTTCAACAAAATTACTTTTCATGCTTACAGAGGTGTAGTGGATAACCAATTCTAGACCGTTAGTGGAAGTCGGAGCTTGGATTGAGCGTTAGTTTGTCGTTTATAGCAATGCATAGAGTTCTTGCTCACCATTCTTGGTTAAATATTAATATTAAAAATGTCCTTGAATTTTAATGTTTGTGATATTATCATCGATTAATTCGATGACACAACTCAATAACAATAAGTAGCGCCGTATGTATAGAAATTTCTTCAAAATTATAATTTTGTTTATAAATAGAAAAAAAGTGAAATTTAAGATTAAATTTTATAAGTTAAAGTCGTCTTGATGTGTTGTGGAAGTGCTTTATCAAACCCCTTAGTCGCTCTAAAATAAAATTACTATAATGAAGATTGAAAAGAAGTTACTGCATAAGTAAATATATTTTGTCAAGAACTACTTTTTGTAGTCATTTATAGTTTGTGTGGGAGTTACGTACAACTGTTTCCGGTAAAGAGGAAGGGATCGTAAAACGGTAAAACTACAATATTAAAAAGTTATTGAATGTGCCAATGATACGTAAAATAGTTTACCTTCAGCTTGTGTGCACTTGTCCATAATATGTTGTGGATGCATCCATGAAAGAGCCTTCACTGTCGTTACTGTTAGATTCTGGGTGAGTAGCACCGGGAAAAGTGAGGAAATCCGACAAAGCGAAAATTTCAATTCTGGCAGTTCGAAAAATGGCAAAACCGGGCCAAAGTTGAAAAAACCGGAATTTTTAAACTTCTATGCAGTGTTATGTATGTGTGGTCGGGTTAGTGGGACCACGTGTTCAGGATTGTCTAGTGATGCCAAGCTACTGTTTTTCGTGTTTCTTGACCGAGCCGCCCAAAATACCGCGACACAAATAAAATTCTTGAAAATCTTGCACTACCGTACGGGCGTCTGAAGCTAGATGGGATATCCCTTGCCCATATCAGCATGTATGATTAAGTCATTAGAAGGGCGATGGTTACCTGCTAAATGTAAGTTTACAAATCATTATAAATCAATCATGCACAATCGTTGTAAGCGTAACTAAAATACTGACGGTTGTTAAAATATAAGGTTTATTACTGGTTTTGTAAGCATTATTATCAAAATACACTGCACTAAATCATTTTATGTTCCTCTTAAAATTTTATTAAATTTTGTTGGTAACAATTATTATTGGCAAAAAGTAACAAATGTAACAAAAAGTTTCTAATAAGTAGATATATCAACTTCCAACAGCAAATTTAGCACACAATATATAATAAACTGCGAAAATAAGTTTAAACTAGCTTAAAAATTTGTGCT
>JASANE010023252.1:0-28194 GCA_030248225.1 Trileptium ribeirensis
AGACTAAGTGTCTTTTTGTAAACACAAGTTGTTCACTAAACTTCCTTATTTGTTTTCTTTAGTATGACTGTGATTAGGTTCTCACCTAAATCACTGAGCATTTACTTCTTTTCACCGGTGGTATAATAAGGGGTTCTTAGCATAATGGTTATATCATTTGTTTGAATAAAGAGTTTTAATACATGCTTGTAATATTTTATACATTATATTTCAGATTAATAATAATGGATTCTATTGAGGATACTATGGATATTGATTTTACGAAAGATGATGAATTAAATTATTGGGCTAATAAAATATATGATAATATAGATTTAACAAATTGTACTGATAGTGATTGCGTAATGGATGAACAATTCTGGGATGCGCTCAAACGATCAACTGCATTTGATGTTATGCGGCTCAAGAACAAAGTACATCAAATGTGCAATGACGCTTTATCTTTTAAAGTTGCTAAACAACATTTGATGGATCAACAAGTTAAGACTATAATGTCAACATTGGGACAACATTATATTGATAATTGTTATGCGTGCAAAGAAGATTTACCTGGTCAAGGTGGACATTTAATGGCAGGTGGATGCATGGATGACAGGTGCTATTGCGAACACGATGTAAAGATGATGTGTGGAAAGCTTGATGTTGCATTTACTGACGAATTGTATACTAACATCAAATATAAACAGAACGTTGAGTATTATCGATTTTAATAACTCTTAAAAGGAACCAAATATTAACTTAAATAACAATGGCTTTTATCTGTGACATTTGTAAACGCTTATTTACTCGTCATGATCACATGGTGCGTCATCAGCGGTCAGTACATCATACTACACCGTTTGGATGTCATCTTTGTGATCGACTATTTACTCGCAAAGATAACCTACAACGTCATTTGTCTACTCATTCAATTCAATCGATGGATTTTGGTGCACTTAGCACCAAAAGTCATGTTATCGATTACGGTCAACCTATCAGCAAACAACACCAGCATCAACCTGTTAATGCTTCAACTCAATCGAATGATTTCGGCGAGCCCGGCGCTAAGCGTCAACGTCGTATTATCGATTATGGTCAACAAATTGAGCAACAACAATCTCATCAACAAAAAGCTCATCGTCAGCTATTACCGCAATCGGATAGTGATGCATTGGATCAGCTTCATGCGATGGCGGAACAAATCAATCAGAGCGAGCGAAGTCGGCAAGCAACAACTGTCGAAGAACAACAAACAGTCAAACTGCTACAGTGGATGAAAGCACTGAAAGGTTATGCTCGCAGTTACTACCTGGTGCCACTTCAGGTAGTCAGCGACCTTTCGGTGTTTCTCAGTCAATCTCGATCAACGCTGCAATCGTTGCTCAAGAAAGAGAAGAAACGCGGCATCAAATTATGGGTCAGCGTTCAATGTGTGCTGCAGAAGTTGGATCAAACACAGCTCACAGCGCATTTCAACAGCAAAGCTCGCGTAATATTGCCTGGCTCTGACATTGATGGGGAAATCACCGATTTGTTCGATGAATTAATCAGAAAGTTGGATGCGTTCGAAGCGAAGGGGTCTGGTTGGGTATTGCAGGATGTTCGACACGCAGATGTTCATTTAAGTATCTACAGACCTCTTCGTGCCAAGTCGTATAAGCAGTTACCTCAACATATTCGAGACAAGAAAGCGATACTGAACATTCAGAACAGTGATAACAAATGCTTCCTGTGGAGTGTGCTTGCATCAATTCATCCAATGGATCGCAAAGATCATGCTGAACGCGCTGGTAGTTATGAAGCGTTCGCTCATGAACTTAATATGGAGGGTATTGAATATCCTGTCAAGTTATCGGATATTTCCAGGTTCGAAAAACTTAATAATATTGCTGTCAACGTTTATGGTCTTGAAGACGACAGAGTAATATACCCTATATGCATTTCAAACGCTAGCCATGAACGCTATGTACATTTATTACTGTACAAAGATCACTATTGCTTAATACGCCAACTTGACCGACTATTATATGATCAAAACAAACATAAAACCGCAAAGTTTTTCTGTCCGAAATGTCTCATACCACTCTACTCAATGGAGGCACGCGATGAACATGTAACGAGATGTCGCAATGATCAGCCTACACGTGTCGAAATGCCTCAACAAAGTTCTACTCTACAATTCAACAATCTGCATCGAATTCAGCGTGCACCTTATGTCATCTATGCAGACTTTGAATGTCTGCTTGAAAAGGTGCACTCATGTCAACCTTCAACATCTGTGTCATTTACGAATGCGTATCAACGACACACACCCTGCGGTTACGGATTGGTTGAATGTTTCGGTTGCTGTAACGACAAAGTTAAAATTAACGATCCTGTTATTTATCGTGGACATAATGTAATACAAACATTTTTACGTAATGTTGTTGAATTGTCTGAACGATATCAACACCAATATATGAACAATCAGAAATCGATTATTATGACCGATGTTGATAAACTTAACTTTAAATACTCTACTCGTTGCTATTTATGTCAACAATTCATGAGTAAAAGTGACAAAGCGAAAGACCACTGTCACCTCTGTGGCCGATTTCGCGGACCTGCACACCTTAAATGTAACATTGGATACCGGCTCAGTCGCGACGTAACGGTTTTATTTCACAATTTACGTCGGTACGATGGACATCTTATTATGCAGGAACTTGGTGCGGTGTGTAAGGAAATGGGTTTGGAGGTTGAATGTATTGCGAAAGGAATGGAGGACTACATGACGTTTTCTATTAAACGGCGGTCAAATAAACGAACTGATGACGATGATGAAAACGCGGATGGTATTGACTTTATACATGCCTGTGATGACGATGATACTATCGGATGGAAGATACGATTTATTGACACTATTCAATTTTTACCTTCATCTTTGGAATCACTGGTTAACAATTTAAAGAAGAACGGCAACGATGGATTCACAGCGATGAAACAAAACTTTGATAATTTGGACATGATGCTGCGTAAGGGTATTTACCCTTACGAATATATGGATTGTGTGGATAAATTTGCAGAACAATCGTTACCTCATAAATCACAATTTTATTCAACTCTTACTGATTGTAATATATCTGACGAAGACTATGAGCAAGCGAAAACTGTTTGGAACGCTATGAACATTAATAATCTTGGTGAATATCACGACTTGTATTTAAAAACTGACGTGTTATTGTTGTGCGATGTATTTGAAAACTTTCGATTGTTTGGTATTGATAAATATGCTCTTGATCCTGTACATTATATCACTTTACCTAGTTCTGCATGGGATGCTTGCTTAAAGCGTACTGGTGTGAAATTAGATTTGCTGTCTGACCCTGATATGTATGCTTTCTTTGAAGAAGGTATACGTGGAGGGGTCTCAGTAATTTCGCATCGGTACGCTAAAGCAAACAACCCTTATGTTGATGGATATGATGATACTCTTGCTAAATTGTACATTATGTATTTGGACGCAAATAATTTGTATCGCTGGTCTATGATACAAAAATTACCTATGAATAATTTTCAATGGTTATCACGTCAACAAATTGAGAGTATCGACTGGTCAACACTCACTGCTGACGGCTATACAGGTTATGTGCTCGAAGTTGACTTGGACTATCCTACTGAATTGCATGATTTACATAATGATTATCCTCTTGCACCTGAACGACTAAATGTGACTAGTGATATGTTATCTAATTATTGTGTTGATATTAAACGTTCATTGAATGTAACAAATGGTTCTGTTCAGAAACTTGTACCTAACTTGAAAAATAAACAAAAGTATAAGCTGCATATCAGAAATTTACAGTTATATCTTAAACTTGGCATGAAACTGAAATATGTTCATCGAGTGATTTCGTTTCATCAAAGTAACTGGATGGAACCATATATTACGTTTAATACTGATATGCGTAAAAATGCCTCAAGCCACTTTGAAAAGGATTTATATAAACTGTTGAATAACGCTGTCTTCGGGAAAACGATGGAGAATGTACGTGGTTATGTTGATATAAAGTTGGTCACGAATGAAGAAAAGTATCTTAAACTTGTATCTAACCCTCGTTATAATATGTCTTGTATATTTAATGAACATTTAGTTGCTGTAAAAATGAACAGGAAATCTGTTAAATTGTGTAAACCTATTTATGTTGGTTTTACTGTTCTTGATCTATCGAAATGTTTGATGTATGACTTTCATTATAACTATATGAAACAACTGTATAATGATAAATGTAAATTACTATTCACTGATACTGATTCTTTGTGCTATGCCGTTGAGACTAATGATATATATGAAGATATGTATGCAGATCAACAAAACTTCGATACGAGTGAATACTCGCCTACTCATTTTTTGTTTTCTTTGCAAAACAAAAAGGTTTTGGGGAAAATGAAAGATGAGACGGCGGGTACACCTATCGAAGAATTTGTTGGTCTGCGTTCTAAAATGTACAGTATTAAATGTGGTGGTACTGAAAAGAAACGTGCTAAAGGTGTTAAGAAAAGTGTTGTGAAAAAACAACTAATACATCAAAATTATTTGAATGCTTTATTTTCGAAAACAAGTTCTCGTCATATCATGAATCTTATTCGATCGAATAAACACATATTGCATACTGTTTCACTAAACAAAACAAGTCTATCTGCTTATGATGATAAAAGATATATATTGGATGATGGCATTAGTTCTTATGCTTATGGACATTATTGTATTGATGAATTTAGTGATGTTACTGATTCTATATCTATATCTGATGATCAATTTCTTGCATTACTTAATGACATGTGTGATTAATAAATGATTTATATGTGTTGCCTCAAGTTTTGAACATTTATCTGAACAAAAGTTATTGAGCTGATAGTCTTAAAAGGAATTATTTTTTTAACTTGTAAACATGGAAAAACACTTGAAAGATATCTACTATGATGCAACTAATGTTGCAGGGTTTTCAACAGCTCCTAAGTTGCTTAAAGAAGCCCTTCAGCGTGGGGTACACGCTAGTTATAACGATGTTAAGGAATGGTTGAAAGGTCAAGAAACATATACATTGCACAAGCCGCGACGTCTTAAATTTAGACGACGTCGAACTGTTGTTAAAGGTATCGGTGATTTGTATCAGGCCGATTTAGCTGATATGTCAAATTTATCAAGGTATAATGATGGATATAAATATTTACTTGTAATTATAGACTGCTTTACAAAATTTGCTTGGGTGATCCCAACAAAAACAAAAACAGCTCCCACCATATTAGCTGCTCTAAAACAGGTCCTCGACAGTAATACCCCCCAGAACTTTCAAACTGATAAAGGTAAGGAATTTGTCAATAATTTGGTTTACAACTATTGTAAAACTAAAAATATTAACGTGTACACTGCTCAAAACAGAGACAAAAGCTTCTGTTGCTGAAAGGTTTATACGGACTCTCAAGAGTAAAATCTATAAATACCTGACACACAAAAATTCATACAGATACATTGATGTTTTACCACAAATTCTTCATGCATACAACAGTACCGAAAACAAATACGGTTTTACTCCTTCGAATGTTACTACAGAAAATGAAGATGATATACGGAAAAAATTATTTTCTGCTAGGAATTTTGAGGTTAGGTGTAAATATAACATCGGTGATATCGTTAGAGTGTCGAAGGAGCGGTTGCCATTTGAACGGGGGTTTAACCAGCTTTGGTCACGCGAAATATTTACAATAGATCAACAATTTCCTTATGATCCACCAGTTTATGAATTAATGGATGCCAGTAATGAAAAAATTTTGGGAAGATTTTATGCTGAAGAACTTCAAGATGTAAAAATTTTGGATGATACATACAAAATTGAGAAAATTCTAAGGAAACGCAAAACAAAAAGTGGAACTGAATATTTAGTAAAATGGCTTGGATATCCCAATTCAATGAATTCGTGGGTTCATGAACGTGATGTTAGACCCGTTTAGACTTACAGAGATGTGAGTTGTACAGCAGTACCAAAATGGAGTACCTCCAAGGATACAAAATAGGGTTACATTTGTATCCGTTGGGGTATCTAATGACATAGAAATGTACGCATTGGGGTACAAAATATGGTACAAACGTACCCGTAGAGGTACAAACGTACTAGTAGGGGTACAAAATAGGGTACAAACGTACCCGTAGGGGTACAAGATAGATAATAAGCAATAGTAAGAGGGCAAAGACAAAGGTGTGTAGACACTTATAGTGGTCTTTTACACTGCCCCCTTCCAATTTTAAATTTCTTGTATTTTCATTTTAATACTTATCTGTATTTTTGCTGACATATAATATTTAACTATACTTATCCATCGAGTTGTTCAAATCTTTTTGTGTCTTTTATAAACCTTATAATTTTTTTGTAATCTGGTACTACTGTATCCATTGTTGCCTTTCCATATATTATCGCCCTCTGTGTATTGTAGTTGGTACATCTAAGCAAGTAGTGTTCCACTGTCTCTGTTTCCAATTTGCAGACTGGACATACATCTGTGTCTGACAAACCTATTCTGAATAGGTGCTTGTTTAACAAGCAATGTCCTGTCAAGATTTGTATTAATAACCTGGTTCTTTCTTTATTTGATATGCTTAGGTATCTTGTTAGCTTTTTGTTTACCTGAGGCAAAAATATCTTTGTGTTTTTGCATGTTAAACAACTATCCCATCTGTTTTTGAATTCTTCATTGCACCAGTTATCTATTTTGTATTTCAGATGTCCATATGAGACTGGTAAAGCTGGTTCTACACCTATTACAGCAGTCTGTGCTCCTGTACGAGCTAGTTCGTCTGCCATATCGTTTCCATAATTCCCACTGTGGCCTTTAATCCATTGCAAGATTACTTCATTATTTTCAGCAAGTCGTTTTAGATTTCCAATGCAGGCTTGTACCACTTTTGAATTTATCCAGTGATTGCTAATTGCTTTTAGTGCTGATTGACTATCTGAGTAAAACACTATTTTCTTTCGTTTGACTCCTCTACCCCTAAGGTAATTCGTTGCTTCATCTATTGCATTCACTTCTGCTTGAAAGACTGTAGCCAGTCTACCTAGAGATATGTGTCTGTGGGCTTCGTTTTCAATGTAAAAGCCTGCGCCTGTGCCTTTATTCATTGTAGATATCATGTCTTGTTTAGATCCATCTGTGTAACATGCTATATCTACATCTTTGTGAGTGTTTCTGTTATTACCTGTTATAGTGAGCCAGTTAATTTTATTGTTAAATTGTTTAACAATCAAGTCAATAGGCATATTTATCATTGGTATTCTTTCTTTGGCAACCTTAGTTATATCTATTGATTCTTTTGGTTCATCTACCCATAAGCCGTAGCTCTTCAGTCTTACATAGTTTAATAGTGCTTCTTTGAAGATTACTATATCTAGTGGTGATATATTATGTATTACCTCCAGTGCCGCTGTTGGAGTTGACTTCATAGCGCTAGATGCACTGACAAGTATTATTCGTTGTACACTGTTGAGCAGTTTTAATGATTTGTTAATCATTGCTCTATGCCACCATATTACGCAACCATATAACAATTTTGGTTGAATAACAACTTTATATAGCCATAAGATCGTATTTGCCCTTAATCCCCATGTTTTTCCTATCATAGTTCTGAAACACATAAAATGTTTGATAGCTCTATTGCATGTCCATTCTATATGATTTTGCCAGTTTAGTTTATAGTCAATTTGAACTCCTAAGTGTTTTATGCTTTGTACGAGCTGTATTGCTTGTCCGGATATTCTGATCTCCGGGAGATCTGGCATCATGTGTCTTCTATGAAAAAGGATCATTTTAGTTTTTTCCGCGTTAACATTCATTCCATTTGCAGTACACCATTTAGATACTACTTCCATTGCTTTGTTTGCTCTTTTTCCCACTGTGACTTCTTGTAATCCCGTGCATATTATCGCCACGTCATCTGCGTAAACTTGACAAAAGAAGCCTTTTCCTTGAAGCTGTTCAATTAAGTTGTCTACAACCATAGTCCATATCAGTGGTGACAATATGCCCCCCTGTGGACAACCTCTAGTTGCTTTTATTTGTACTTCTGTTGTCCTCAAACGGGCTAGAATTGTTCTGTTTTCCAATAATTGACTTATCCACTTTGCCATACATGTATTGACATTGAAGCGTTTTAATGCATCTTTAGTAGCTTGGAAGCTTATATTGTCAAAAGCACCTCCTATATCTAGGAAGACTCCTAGTGCTAGATGTTTCTTATTATTGAAAAATTCTATAAATTTAATCAATCTGTGTAATGTGCTGATTGTCGACTTTCCTGGTTGATATGCGTGTTGGTTTTCATTTAAGGGTTGTCTTTTCAGAACTTCATCTCTTACGTATCTGTCGATTATTCGTTCTAATCCCTTTAATGCGAAGGAACTTAAGCATATTGGTCTGAATGCTTTGACTTCTGCATAATTTGTCTTACCCGGTTTCGGAATGAATATAACATTGCATTTTCTCCATGGAGTTGGTATATATCCTGATTTAAGACTAATTCTGTAGAGATCCTGGAGTCAGTAAGTTTTTACCTTCTTGAAGGTATTTCGGTGATATTCCATCAGGTCCACTGGTTTTGAAGGGCATAAAATGGTCAAAAGACCATTTTACAATTTCGGATGACACTAACGAGTCTATGAAGTCACTGAAATCTTTACTGCATCGCATTAATCTACCATGAGCTGGTTGTATATCTTCTTTTATGCATTTTGGAAAATGTGAGTCTAATAACACTTCTAATGTTTCTTCATCATTTTTTGTGTAACTTCCGTCTTGTTTTACTAACGTTCCTATTTGAACTCTCTGCTGACTTGTCATTAATCTATGCAATCTTGCGTTTTCTGGAGCATTCTTTATCTTTTGGGTAAATTTCTTCCAAGATGTCGTTTTAGCATCCCTTATTGCATAATTGTACGTATTTCTTATCTCATAATATTTTGTCCAAGTTCGCAAACTTTGTAATCGGTAGGTCTTGCGAAGCATTTTCCTGACTTTGCGTCTGAGCATTGTCAGGTTGGTATTCCACCAACTAGTACGTGAGCCCTTTAATGCTTTTGGTACCTGTGATAATTTCGCCGCTTCTGTAATTGCTGTTTCAATTTGAATCACTTGTGTGTCCACGTTTTCCTTATATTTGTCACAGCATTTCTTTATATGTTGTAGCTTACCATATAATAATTTCCTAAACGGTCTGTAATTAACACATTTGGGATTTATTTCTTGTTTTTCTATTTGAATTATATTCATATTTATATCAAAGGTTATGTATCTGTGATCTGAGATTCTTCATCTGAGACTTGCCAATTCTTTATATTATCCAACGCTAGATTGTTGCTTATTGTTAGATCTATTACTTCTTTTCTAGCCCTGTTCATAAATGTAGGCTTATTGCCTCTGTTTTCCACATTTAGGTTCTCAGCTATTAGATATTCAAGAAGGGATTCTCCCCTTTGGTTTGTATTCGTACTACCCCATACCATGTGATGGTAATTTGCATCACATGATATTACTAATTTTATTCTATTGTTTTGACAGTAGTTTACTACATGTTGCATTCCGCTCGTTGGTGGTTGTTCTTGTATGCTAAAAGGCATATATATACTAGCTAAAACTATAAATTGTTTTTCACCTTCTGCGTTGCTTACCAATACTTTGATTACAGCGCAGTCTTCATTTATTAGCTCATTTAACCCCCCATAGTTCCAATTTCTAGGCACTGCGACACACGCCCGTATCCTAGTATTTGTAGTACTGTAAATCAATTCATGTGATCTGTTTGTAAAGCCTGTTACCTTATTGCCGTATAGATATGGCTCTTGTATCATAGCTATAATATTATTCTGGCCTGTGATCCATTTATCTAAAGCGGCAGTAGCTGCTTTACAATGCTGTAAATTAATCTGTATTATATTGATTTCTTCTACAGCTACTGTCCCCATATTCTGGTTTTAGTGCTGTTTCCCTCTGTTTCTCTTGTGATAATCTTATATATTTCATTATTTCGTGTACATACAAAAACAAAAGTGCACGCATTGGTCCAAACTAAGTGAGTACTCACCGTTATCATTATTTGCATGATCCTTTCGTATGTAAACTTATACTCATGACCCCCATAGACCCAATTTAGAGGGACTGCGGACCAGACCTGCACCCTGTGATTTTTATTTCTGTAAATTCTGCTTTGAATAATATCACCTCTATTTCTAATTTTTATACCTCTTTTAGCTCTAAAGCATGAGCTTTGTGCCTTTCTTAGTCTATCATAGCTACAACTCGTATGTAGGCTATTTACGGCGATTTTTGATTGCTTTAGATAATTCTGCTCATATATTTTGCTTTCCGTTAACACCTCCATTTCCAATTTCAGTGTTGCGGGTTTTTCTTAGGTGGACGACTGGAGGCATCCTTGATCTCCAGTGTCGACAACTCAAAATGTGGTCGATCACCCACTTCTCTTTTAAGGGCCTCTCGGCACGTCTTTGGAATAGCAAAGATCATTTTCAGACACTTTTCTTCTGACCACACGGTAATCGGGTACCAGCCAGAAAAATCTATATTCCTGTTGGCATTTGCCAAACGACTGACAATCATTTCTACAGTGTAATCTTTGTTCCTTGGATTGGGAACAACCAAGAAAATCCTACACTGTTCAAATTCTGAGCGAAGAATCGCCTTAAGTGGTTCCTCGGCCTTCACTCTAACGTTCTGTACGGCATTTATTAGCCAAGCTTTCGCGGCTTCAGTTGCGCAGGTCACCAGTAAATGACCATTCCACACGCCTGAATCTCTATTCTAAGGCTAGCTCATGGAAACGCTAACAAGGTCATGAAGCGAGGACTCAAGTCAAAATACGAACAATCACCTAAAGTACAGGCAGCTCTTCACGCTACTGGGGACGCTATAATTGCTGAAGCGTCTGAATAGGATCGGTACTGGGGTATTGGTATCAGTTGTGGAGTTTCCAACAGCGTTTTGTGCAACCCAAGTTAAAGTTTTGATGTTGAGTTGCCACTAAGGTACATAAACATTAGTAGCAGTCAAATTGAATACTTTAATAATAATTCATGGAAACGATTTACGGTTGAAGCTGGATATTATACAAGAGATAGTTTGCTGTCATTTTTCAATTCGTTTAGTACAAGTATACAGTTTACATATGATCATTGCTGTGATCGCGTTAGTGTATATTGTTTTGATAATGCTGAAATAAAGTTATCACCCGAAATTCAAAATATGTTTGGATTTCAGCAGGCACACTTGACAAATGGTAAACACCAAGGTTCGAAAACTTTTAATCTTTTTTCCAACAAACCTATGTTTAATCTCAGTTCCTTTGTTCGCAATCGTACAGTTAATGGTAAATTTAAACCCATACTGCATGTTCTGTCAAATTCTGGGGTTAAGAATACTGTTACTCTAGGTTTAAACTAGAGCTGTGCGCCGCCGCGCCGCGCCGCCGCCGCCGACGATTTTTGCCTCTACGCCGCCGCCGTCAAATTCCCTCGGCGCGCCGGCGCGCCGCCGATATTTTTTCACGCCGCCGACTCGCTCTTTTGCATTGTCGTATTGTGTAATCTGTTGTGTTCTAGAACTATGTTTTTTCATTCGACATTTCTCACGCTTCTTTGCAATATGTTTTTTTCCATATCATTCAATGATGTTTTGTTTACCTTTGGTGTTGTTATTATCTAATTTTGGTGCGTAGTTTTAGGATTAAATGATTTGTTTTATTAGCGGTTATACAGTGGAGGAAGAGGTGCGAATGTCGAACTGAACACTCACTGGGCAGACAGTCTGACGATATTTCTGGATAATGTCCGGAAGTTTCCGGACATTGTCTAATTTTTAGAGTTTTTAATGGAAATGTTCCAAGAATGTCTGAATTTTTTGCGGGTAAATTTCGATCTGCACATGTATACATAAGTTACTTGTAGCGCATATGTAATAAAACAAGTGACGTTTAGGACGTCGTTCGTTTTGAATTTATGACGCAAAACAATTACTGAAATTTTGCCAGTTGTCGTTTTACTCAAGCATAATTAGTGGCGGTTCTACCGAGTGAACGGGAGGGGCTTTTTCACTCAATTTTAAAGCTTGCCCTCATTCGACCCCCATTTTTCGGTGGATATTTTGCGAATATTTCAAGACCAACGGGAGACTAAGGGGTTTTGCCTCTCCCCCATTATTAGGTCAGCGCACCGCATTGGCTCCATTTTTGAAGGACTAGAACCGCCACTGCTCAACACTCGGGGTTCTGCTTATCAATGTTTTCAAATGTATGTCCGTCTATACGCCAACAAAACACCTGCAAAGTTATGGTGTGACAAAAAATATCAATTTATTCGATAACTCATTTATGATTTCACGTTTGTCCCAATTAACAGCTTCAACCGTACAAACGTGGTGTCTGTTATGATTGAAGTTGCTCACTACCAATCTTGATTGGATTTAACCTTTCGAACAGTGGCGGCTTGATGGGGGATATGTCCCGTTCTCGATTTTGAAGCTTTTCCTCATGTGGCCCCCATTTTTACGGAAACATATTAATTTTTAAAATGCAAGTGGAGGGGACAAATATATTTCGCCCCTTATTTAACAGTTTAACAGTTTTTAAAATATCACCTCTGAACTATTATATATTGTTTCTCTCTATGACTCAACTTTAAACACCCGGTGATTATCCGTTTAATGTTGATTATTGTCTTGATATAAATATATGTCAGTAATATAACATGATTTATCGTCATGATTCATTTAAATCATCCTTATATTGAATTTTCGATTATTTTTATTCTTAATTAGCATTTTACAATTTTAATTAACGAGAGCGTCAAACTAATGCGTTAATGTGACGAGTCACAACTTATTAATAAATAATTTGCATTTTTGGATTAACTAATTTGCAGAAAAATACGCATCGTTGTGAAATCTGTATCTATTTCACATGCGAGGTAATGTTTGCATTGAACATATTTCAGTGAATATTATATTCAATATATAAATGTGTATTAGCTTTAAAAATTTTGTGTATTAATAAACACATGCTGCTGTCAATTGGCTTCGAGCCGTTAATTTACATTTATTTTGTATGGGAAATGAAGATAGCATAAACATAATTCGGAATCGAAAAATTGATTTTAATGTTATGCGTAAAAACTTTGATAGTTAAATTTTTTAATTTGGATCGGCGCGCCGCCGCGCCGCCGCCGACCAATGCCATCGGCGGCGCGCCGCCCGCCGCCGATACATTTTGGCTCTCACGCCGCCGCCGCCGATTTCTCATCGGCGCACGCCTCTAGTTTAAACAATTGTGTTTAAAGTTTTAGAATTTGAAATTGCAGATATAAATTTTAATCCTGTTAAGTTTTTTGAAAATGGCAAAATGGTTATACAATGTCATTCGTAAAAAATCCTTAAAAAGGATCTCTCCTGAAAATAACATTTCATAATGGCTGTACCGCTGTTTTTGCTGGGCCAAAGCTGCCACGAGCTATGTCAGGTAAATGGTATATAAGAATACTAGACATAAAAAGAAGTTCTAAGAAAGGGTAAAGTTAAGAAAAACAGAGAAATTCGCAAACGAAAATGAACGTATGCGAATCAAAAAGCTGGACTGGTCTGGAGGCCGGTCCCTGCTTAAACAGTTGATAGTATCTACCAACTAATCGAAATTTCTTGTGAAACAGCGCTGCAACTCAGATTCAGATGATACATTGCGGTTTAAAATTAGTGAAAGTTCATTTGATGTAATTGATTTATGTCAAATATTTGCATATTTTTTTAAGTATTGAGGGGGGATGAAAAGGAAATAAAGGATTTGGCTAAAAAAATAGCACCCTGTAATATGTTTGGATATGCCCTGTTTTCCACGGTTGAAATGAAAATTAATGGAGAGCCAATAACATTTAATCAAAAGCATTACCCTTGGATGATATATGTGCTTAACATGTTGCACATCAGTGTAGAGCAACGGAACCAGTATTTGCAAGGAAGTATTTACAAGGACAAGATGAATATTATGCCTTCAACAATTTTGAAGTGATGGATTCATTTACAGAAACGCATTGGTCATGGCATCTGAAAATGCGAACTTATTTTCCAATTATTACTGATGTTAATTTAATACCACGATATCTACCACCGAAATGTAAGGTCGAGTTTGAGTTTCACACGAAGTGTACCATCACTGATACTTCAGCATAATACAGAAGAAAAATATCTTGTTTTTCGTATAAATGACTTTAAGTTGTATGTATAGAAATAAGGGAATTGAGCAAGCAAGCATTAGAACATCACAACAAACTTTTAAATGCTAAGTTTCCTGCTATAAGGTATAAAGTTCAAACACTGTCTGTAAACAAAGGGTTGCAAAATATGGATTGGACAATTTTTGAAGGGACATTACCTAGACGTATATACATTTGGGGAATAACACAGGAGGCCTATGCTGGTGCACCTAAACTAAATTTATTTAAGTTTAGTTTACCAGATATGGATAGTTTTAAGTTGTTTATGAATGACGATCGGTATCCATGTAACGTGCCTTTACCGTGTAAAACATCTAATGATATGAGATTATTCTACAATACGCTTTACGCGCTTAATTACAGGGCTGATAATCTAGGTTTAAGTGAGTTGCATTAGGAAAAATGCAGGATATCAAATAATTTGTGTTGATTAAGCAAGGATCACAGCAGTGATTGTAATTACCTTTCGAACCCAGTAGATGGTCAAATTCGGCTTTCTATTGATTTCACTAAAGTGTTGGAACAAGCTATAATAGGTTTCGCGATGGGTGAATTTACAGCGGAACTTAACATTAGTGCAAACAGGGAAGTGTTATGGAACAAAATGTCTTAAAAGGAGTAAAGGTATACTGAAATGAATCATGGAAGATAAACGTATTATTGGATTATATGTTGTTGCTATTTTTAGTTGTTATATGTGAAACTGTATTGCTAGTGTTAAATATAGATTGTACACATCAAAATAAACCTCTGTGTTTCGACGACTGGACGAACGCATCAAGTGAAAAGTGGAACGCTGTTAGAGGGTTACGACATAGATTGGCTAAATAAATGGTCATCAAACCTGCACTTCAACATTCGCCTCAAACCACCTGATACTGCTTGGAGTTCGCGGATGGTTTATTTATTCGACGTGTTTGATCATTTGTTCAACAACTTATCGATTAAATATCAGCACGGGCTTATACTGGTACGAGCAGTCGGAATTTATCGTGGATACACTTTCAGGTAACTGTTATATGGGTGCACGTTTCATCAAGCACCTGTTCAACTACAACCTGGATAAGTTTTGCAACAGCATATATTAGCATCAATATTGTTAAAGCGACATATGGGTAATTCACGTTGAACCTGCTGACTATGCGCCAATGTATATCTACAACGCGAAATTGCCTACTGGCAATTCAAGGTGGACGAATTTCATCGGGAATGTGAAAGAACAGGCGACTATATGATGGAAGAATCGAAAATGAAGTAAAATTATCTCAACTGCTACAACAACGTGCATCGGTATGATCAAGGCGATGAAACAATGACGAAGAAAATGAATGGAAGGATATTCATTAGATCATGCTGTACATTACTTTGCATTTATATATCCTATTGAATTTGATTTGTATCGTAATGACATATTGTATTTGTGTAATTTGTAAATAAAAAATACAAAAAAACCCGTGGCTGATCTGCACAGCTATCGTGGAGCGGCCCCTACGGCGATGGGGTAGTCTGGCTTTACGCTGGGCTGGGGATTATCCCCCGTGGACCATTGCAAGAATCTGGGAGTAACCGGAATTCCGGTTCTGGTTCCGCGAAAATCGTGTTCCTGTTGCGGTTGCGGCAAAGGGCAAAAACCATACCGGAACCGGAACTCCGGTTTAAAAATTTTGTTTGAAATTTTCCACGTTTTTGCTTTATCCTGTAATCCAAACATATGTAATATATATTATACAATGATCAAGCTCCAATACAACCAAGCAAAAGAAAAGATTAACTAACCAATTTGCCGTGTAAAACGTAAGTAGGGCACATAATTTGAGCAGGAATTTTTCATAATAACCTGCAGGAGTTTGTTAAATCAAAGCCAGGTTGATGCTTGTAGCAGCTATTTTACGCATCCAGAAGTCTGTGGGATACGTTTGAATTAAACCGGTCCAACTCGGTAACAGAGTATGGCTTACGCAGAAGTACTTAGGGTATGCTTGGCTAACAAATTGCGTCAAGCACCCGCCGGTAAATCAGTCTAAATTGAAGTAAACTAACGTTATCTGCAACGCAGCTAGAAACTGCTTTCTTGGCAATGAACTGTATTTATTGAAACTGTGCGAGCAGCTTCACAGTGTGTCTTATTTATAGCATTCTGATTAAAAAGTTATCATCATTATGATGTAACTGACGGGCACTGTTTGTCCAACGCTAGCCTAAACAGTGTCTCTGACCACTGATCAGAAAATTACCTTCTATCTATCATTTTCTCTTAGAATCATATAAACCAATAATTTTAAGTTTCCTACAGAAGAACATACAACAAACGTATGTGTAGTAAAGGGAGGCGACTGGAGACAGAGCGAAAGTGTGTATTCTACGCTCCGAGCTTTGTAAGCATATTAGATTTGACGCAGTATTTGCAACGGTGTATAGTGGAAGGCATTTTTGCTCTGGGTATCCAAAAATCGACATATTTGATCGATAAATAAACATTATTAGCTTCATCAGTCTCTTTAAAGTTTCAGAAAGGCAATAATACCATCGCAAAACCTTAAGTTTAATGTAAAAGTTATTTTTAATGCATTTTAAATCCACTATACCTTCATTTCATCTATCATCTGTTTTAGTATATATAAATTTCGAAGACCAGGTTCCGGTTCCGGATCCGGTTTAAATGGACGGTTCCGGTTGCTGGTTCCGGTTCCGGTAAATTTTGGTTCCGGTTATTCCCTGCTATTTACGGCGATTTTTGATTGCTTTAGATAATTCTGCTCATATATTTTGCTTTCCGTTAACACCTCCATTTCCAATTTCAGTGTTGCGGGTTTTTCTTAGGTGGACGACTGGAGGCATCCTTGATCTCCAGTGTCGACAACTCAAAATGTGGTCGATCACCCACTTCTCTTTTAAGGGCCTCTCGGCACGTCTTTGGAATAGCAAAGATCATTTTCAGACACTTTTCTTCTATCCACACGGTAATCGGGTACCAGCCAGAAAAATCTATATTCCTGTTGGCATTTGCCAAACGACTGACAATCATTTCTACAGTGTAATCTTTGTTCCTTGGATTGGGAACAACCAAGAAAATCCTACACTGTTCAAATTCTGAGCGAAGAATCGCCTTAAGTGGTTCCTCGGCCTTCACTCTAACGTTCTGTACGGCATTTATTAGCCAAGCTTTCGCGGCTTCAGTTGCGCAGGTCACCAGTAAATGGCCATTCCACACGCCTGAGTCTCGAAAATGTATCTGATCATCACTAGTAGCACTGAAAGTTGCTTCAATAAGATCCTCTCGGATCTTATCAATCTCCTCATCTAAAAAGGTTCTGCCTTGGTTATCATCTGAAATGATGACTAGTTCCAGAGCTTTCGTAGCTACTTCCTTGTAGCTCTTAGCCGGAGGCGCCTTTAAGGTATCTGGTGTCGTACCAGTCGCCTCTCTACTTCGCTTCACAGCGCCTTTTTCCGCGGTGATTACTGTAACCCCACTGGGGCCAGGTGTGGCTACTGCCTCCTGGGTACGCTCAGTAGGTTTGGCTTTGTCTGTGAGCTTTGTATAGCCCACGACCTCAATCTGTTTTCGGATAAATGACCCTGTCTTTTTCTTTCCCGCACGGCTACCTCTGTCGCCGGGGCGATTCACTTTTGGATGCGCAGTAGCATCCTTCTGATTTTGACGCAATTTTGCCATTGCATCTGCTGAGCTGCGAGCTTTGGCGAGCACCGACTGAAAAGTATTATCTAAGCTAGGTACGGTGGCGCGAGACGCAGCCCCCCCTAGCTTTCCATCTAAACCAATGGCGCTTACAGCAGCCAGTTTATTCTGAGCAGAGACCACTGAGGGTTTAGTGGCGCTTACAGCAGCCCCCCCCTCAGTGGCCCCCTCCTCTGTGACTTCGGAAGTGGAAGGTTCGGTGGCGCTAACAGCAGCCCCCCCTTCCACTTCCGAAGCCCAGTCTAGTCTAAGATTCTCTGTTGAGCTTGTTAAATGCTCGACCAGGGTACTTTGGTCCTGCCCTGAGCCCTCCTCATCATCGCCATGAGGGTCATTTAAATCATCATTATTATTTTCCATCTGAAAAGCAAATATAAATATACAAATTTGTCCACAGGGGTCTCTATTTGTTTCCATAAAGACAAAATTTGACACAATTTCATCCTGCCTGGCTAGGTCTTCAGCCAGGTAAACACTCTTAATCCAAAATATAGAAGTCAACGTTAACCATTTACTTTTACCAAGGTAATCTTTAACAGACTTTTTATATACTATACACGGAATCCCCTTTTTACTCCATGTTGATCTAAAACTGTCCATTAGCTTATTTTTCGAAGTGCCGGACCAGCACAACGCATCGCTTAAGGGGAATGCCCTAACTTTGGTCTTAAAATGGCAATTTCGTATTTTCATTTAAAAACCAAGAGTACCAGAGCCTGCTTTAGCCGCATGACGCCGGGTAGACCTTCACCCGACGCCATCCGTTGCCACCCCCGACGCTGCGTTGAAGCAGCAGGTTGGATTTTGAAGGGGGTAACTGGGTAGCTTGACTACTTTCTTTCAGGCAGAGGTGCTGGCCATCGAAAGATGTGCCATGATAACACATGGTTTTAGACTTAAGAATAAAAAGATAGGTATTTTTAGTGATAGTAAAGCTGCGGTGTTGGCTCTCGGGAAAAGGCAGGTTAAATCACTATGCACCCTTGGGTGTGTGAAGTGGCTTAACAGACTAGGTCGAAACAATACGGTGACTCTGGGCTGGGTAAAAGGGCATTCCGGAGTATTAGGTAATGAAATAGCTGACGAATTAGCTAGGCACGGGTCTAATATTAAGACTCTAGGACAGGAACCTCATGTACCTATTAGCGTTACTGTAATTAAAACGTGGCTGGAGGAAAGGTCATTTATAGAACATAGTAGGAGATGGACTAATTATACTGATTGTAGACAGACTAGAGTTTTCTTTGATGAACCTAATAAATTTATATCAAAATTCCTTTGGAAACTGAATAAAGACCGTATGAGAATAGCCATACAATTTTTGACAGGACATGGGACTTTTAATTCCCACTTATGCAGAATAGGTTTACTGGATAACAACTTGTGCACATTCTGCGGAACTGAGCCGGAGACTGCTCAACATTTGACAATGAAGTGCTTAGCCTTGAGGGAGATACGAAAGACATTCTTCGGCACTGAGACTTTGGATCAAGAGGATGGACATAAATTGAGTTTACCTAGAATTGTTGGGTTTGCGAAGTGTATTATGGAATAGAACTTTACTAGGACTTGGGGTGCTGAAAAGGGCCTTTTTGGCCTATTCAGGTTTCTTTTATACCCCATCTAAACTCTTATCTATCTATCTGCTCTACGGAATGCGGCCAAACAAAACACACCTATATAGCTCGAGCGGTTGAAGAGCTATTACCATTGAACGTGTATTTTGGGTCCTATAGGCTCATTTAAAAATCCTTTCTTTATCCAACCTGCAGCAAAATAATCACAATAGCAGCACTTTTATCGTTGCTATATAGGGAGCCAATTACTCTGCAGAATGAGAGCAAACACACCCATATAGCTAAAATAACGGTGCAGCAAAGAACTATATATTTAGAGACTTATTGGCTCTACAAAATGAGCCCAATTTAACTCATGATATCTACATTGGTTGTCGAGCTACTGTAAATAACGCGATTTTTGGATCCCTTTAGGACCAGACCCGAACGTATTTGGCCCGTTTCTTCGGCTTCGGTCATTTCACACACTCAGAATTCAATCTGGCTACGTTATGCACGTGGCAAGGAAATAAGCAAATGTTAAGGCGTGTTCACACGCTCAAACTTTTTGATCAAATTTTGAGCAAAAAATTTGAGCGTGTGAACACGCCTTTATGCTAGAACAAAATGAACAATCTCGGAAAGCACACCGTTTTATAATAAGCACCGCCTTAACCCAAACAACTTCTATCACACGATACCTCAAACCAAGCTCGCATTTTACACATGTGGTAAAAACTGAGTAAAGGAAGGACTGTCAAACACGGCACAGCTAGACAGGTCATTCTGCTCGTAGAAGGGGCACAGGCTAAATCCGAACAAAGTTTATGGCTTTCTATCGCTAATACAGGGGCAACACTCGCCACAATTGACTGTCGCCTTACCGCTGGGGCGGGAAGCGAGCGACCAAAAACAAACTATAAAATTTAAAAATAAAAATTGATTCTCCCACGATCAATAGTTGCAAGCATAGCAACAAGCGAGTAGCGCGGTTGATTGTGGCGTGCATTGTAGATGACTCGATTATGCTAGTGGTACAATGAGAACTAATGAAACAGCAGACCCCAATGCCAACAAGTAGAACCCTATTATTAATTTTCTACTACTCTGAAACACGAGTAGTTGTTAATGAGCGGAACTTGAAAATATATATTTTCCACGACGTGATTTTTAATGGAATTGTTACATCTCATAACTAAATTATTTGGCTAGACGGCGAGACGTTAATCAAAGTCACACACTTAGAAATTAAACCGAAATCGCTTAGAAATTAGTAAATATATAAGTAATGTAGTGCTGCTGATCCAGGCAACGCAGCTATAAAATCTATTAATAAAAGCTACACACACGAAGTTGACTAAAGCTTGAGTTGCAACCATAGGGTGGTTTGAAACCCTACTAGGTCATATCGAACAGTAACTCTTGTTCGCTGTTGCTTCGTGGGTTTGAAAAATATGGCTCACATTGTTGGGAGCACCAAGCTCGGAACAGTAGACGGGAGGCCATGCAGGGTTTTTCCTCAAAATTCTAAAAATGCATAACAAAATTTAATCTAAAACTGTGCAAAACGGCACAGGTTTGTCTCAGGCGGTTTTCAGTCGAACCACGAACTGTGAACAAGTAAAAAAGTTCAACGATAACATCGAATTAAATGCTGAAAGTGTGAATTTAGCAGCTAAATTTTAGTCACAGGCCTCTGCAATAAAACATAAACAGTGCATTTTTCATACAACGCAACTCGCCGTGATCGGGCAATAAATATGGGCGCATTCTTTATTTTATGGTGCTAGTAACAAAGCAAAATTGAAAATTCTATGCTTGCAATTTTTGGAATTAGTTGAACATGGGGGTTTCGGCCGAGTAGGGCGGACGGACACGGGGGAAAATTTCATGAACATGGTAGGATTTGGAAAGTGGGGGTCCCCACCCACCCCATTGTGGAGAGGCCAGCTAAGAAGAATAACAGTATCGTATTTCACGGAATAGGACGGATTGATTAGTGCGATAGCTCATTTGAAAGTTTAAAATCTATATTTGTGCTTTTTAGTTATACACGAAACAAAGCGGATTATAAGGGCTCGATTCATGTCTCATGGACCCAAAAAATCCCGGTATTTATTGTATCTCGACAACCGAAGCCGTTTTTTGAGTCAAATTGGGGTTAATTTATAGAGCAACCAAGCCTCTATAAGAATGAATAAAACGCTTTGCAGCTCTGTAATGCTACTTTTTAGAATGTAGGATATTGGTCAAAAAACGTTTTAATATGCGCCCATGAGATCCAAGGCAGACATGATGTCGATAATATCTCAGTTAACACTCCAGCTTTACCGGTGTTTTAGTCTTATTTTATAGAGCGATTTCATCGGCTATATATCTCCTATGGTGGGCTGCTATTCCAACAATTTCGGCTGCAGATTTGTGTCGAACGGTTTTTTGAATGGGCCATGGGTCCCAAAACACACGAAAATGGGGATATATCCTAAGTGCTCGAACTATATATACTCGATATAGCTGCGTATGTATCTCTAAATTACATATTCAACACTCAAAATTCACCATCTTGGCGATAAGACAAGATACTATTTTATTAATTTTATGCTTGGCGTAAGTTCATGCTACCGGAATCTATAAACCAACCAATTCGCCAGCAGGTTTTACTAGATATTTCGATTTATAATCACTTACGTCCGAAAAATATGACACTGTGTTCCGGTCTCTTTCAGCCTGACGGTCTCAATGCGACATCAAAAATAAATACCTGTTTCTTCGATCGTACGAAAGAATATATTCGTCAAAAGCTCGCAGATTATCGAAGCTTGGAAGGCCGTACTTTGTAAGAGCACTTAATTTGGACTCCGGCAGCGTAAGTGACGGCTGCGGTACCGGATGAAGGGACGACGATGACGGTGATGGAGCAAGTAAATCCGAAGGTAGCGTCAAACCCTAAAATAAGAAGATAAGAATATGAATAAAAACTAAACCTATCTAAGTTGTAATGCATAAATAAACTGAACAAACTGTACTGCCCTGTAAACCATGATATCCAATTTATATTTAGCTACGGCAAACAAAAAACGACGATGCAGGACGCGGTAGAAATTACTATTTCCTATCGAGAGAGCAGTAAGCTAGCTACGATCCAAAATCGAGCGAGCACGGTCATTTCTGATCTATACTTTCATAATCGCTGCTATCTGTAAACGCAGCGTGTAAATGTTAGTTAGATAGCTGCTATAAGCATAGAATCGAGGCAATCATATTACGAAAGCTCTTGTAAATCTTATAAATCAGCAATCTATCCCTCTGAAACGCAGTCAAGAACTGCGTAGCATAACAACAAATTTTATTGTTACGTCGGCACTAAACTGGCGGTATATATATACTGAACCCTTGTCAATATTCTTGTAAAATCAGAAAAACTAGTTCCTTTGTTCGCACAGAGAAATGTAACTATTACAAAAATATTACCCGCTACAGGCGGAAAAACGAGAGAAATGTTGCTTTCCGCGATGAATAATTCTTTTATACATACGCGTGCCCAAGGCCCACCGACTTAGAAGAGTAAATCGCTCCGCTATTGCGCTTGTGGAGGTGGCTAATAGACATCGTTATATTACTTCCCACTTCAATCTATTTTCGCCATATTTTTCTAACATTCCTCACAATAGCTAAAAATTTCGGCACAGGGTCTCAAGGGAACAGATAAATATGGCCTACCCGGCCCGACCCTTAGTAGGGGTAACTCGCTATGGACACCATACAGTACAAATGTACACTACACATAACTATGACAGAACGTCAAAGACGTAACAAATATATACAAAATGCATCAGTCTTAACAATCGTAGCACGAAGTATATGTCAAGTTTAACCTAAACACCAATAATATACGCCTGTATAACAACAGATACCATTTTACTGTTTCTTGAAAAACACCTAAAATATTTTACTAGGCTCTCCAAATTGGTGGTGGGGGGTGGCGGAGGGCCTGGCATTTTTCGGTTAACCCAGGTTCAAAACATGTGCCCCCCGGTTTTTTGTCAAAATTTGCTTCAAAATCGCCTTTTCTCTCCATCAAAAGCGCTTTGGCAGTGTTTCTAACACTATTTTTAACAGTTTTTTATCTTGGCAAATTTCCACCTGGCAAAATCGGGCGCCCCCGGTTCGGAAATGGGGGGTGGTTCATGCCCCCTGGCAAAATTTTCAGCGAATGGAGAGCCCAGTTTTATATGATATAACACATGAATTTGTAAAATTTCACCACAACGTCTAAATTGCGGCAACTAGTCGTCCAATGTTTGTAATGGTTGTCGCTGTGATACGATTAAAAATATCCGCATATAGTATTAGCAGCTTTTGCTGAAGTCTCCACCCATTACCGAGCATTAAACAACCCCTGTCCGACCCATTAAACATGAAACAACCGGTACAAAATTTGGCACAGCTAAGTTCTTTTCCGCGTAGCATCGCAATGGTAGAACGACTTACAGCAAATTTTCACAGTATAATCAATGATTAAGTTGCTTAATCAAAGACTAATAAATTATTATTGTAATATCAATTTCGCCTTGAAAATCAGGACAATCAAAACCTCCTTGTCAGTTTCAATATTTTACGCATATCTTACCTGCAATTATTATTACCTGCGTATCGTGAGGCATTAATTATAACAAATTTAAGCGTTGTCGCATCTAGCCTGGAATGACTGGACTGATTTGTTTTAAGTTTTTATAATGAACGTTTCGCGAGCTTAGTTTGGGTAGTTACAGTGAAATCACGAAAATAGCGCCCTGCGTGAAGTAGCAATGACATCAAAACCTCTTCAAGCCAAAAATGCTTCTCTGTAACTCGGTATTACCTGGGCACGTTGGGCTCAGATTTTCAGTTTATGTGCTAGGCCATTGCACAACATTCCCATCAACTTACCGGTCCAGAAGCAGCACGAGCGCAAAAGTACTGCCAGCCAAAATTACCACAATCACGCCTATGCTCGTCATAATCGATTGCATCGGCACAACTGTTGCTTGTTTCCCACTTCGTCGAACGATCTGAATATAAGTAGCCGGCCAAAAGCCCCGATGACGAACAAATAGCACCGGTTATAAATAGCGCTCTACCACTCCGAGCGAACATGTGCCTGCTAAGTAATAAAGAGATAGGTCTGAGAGCACCACTGAAGAAAGGTATATCAATGAAATGTCGTTGTTGTTCTATAAACAAGGCCGATGAGCCCGGTTACCGCGATGCCAACCCTAGATCTGTTACAAGCGCAAAGAGTCGCCAGTTTTTGCAAGCCGGAAACTATATGCAACCCATACTTTAATATACTTCAGAAACATTGGCTAACTTAATCAGACTAGCTAACCAATCCCAAATAACAGAAAATATTACATAAACCCTAGGTGAAGAGCTCACAAACTACTAATTTACCAGGTTTATTTACAAGAATGTGCTGCTGTGCGATCCCATTATTCCGCTAGTTATATCGAAGTTTATGCAGTAATAGTATCTAGTATGAAATAATATGGTAATAGCACTGCAACACGGGATTTATTGTTCCGAATTAAAGAAAATTCCCCACGTCACTAATCGAATCAGCGACGTCGGAGTGAACCATCTCCACTCTAAAAGAAAATTTGAGCCCAAAAAACCCGGCCTTCTAAGCTTATAATTGCAGCCGGGGAAAATTCGGGCTGGGATGGTGTTCGACCTCATTACCTGCAGGCAAGCTTTCTACTGGCTGAATTTTCGCCAGTATAAAATTTTCAGGATTAGCCAATCAATCCAGTAATTAACTGCTGTAATTTTATACATATTGTTTCGTTGGGGTAGGGGTGGACGATGATTTCTTATGGCGGCTATCGGATTATTAGATGGGGACGGGATTCTTCACTCGAAGATGTGTGGTCCGTACGCGTGGCCAGTAGTATGCCGGCGGGGAATTGTAAGGTCTTTCCTTGACGCGCGTGCATTTGATTTCTCGTGTCTTATTCTATTTGGCGTTGTGGCGTAACTACTTCGATTTGCTCGGTAATAATTCCGATATTGAGCAACACAGCCAAGGTTATAATATTTACGCAAAATTAGTATAATACGCAAGTATTTATTACACACCGGTTTGGTTCCTATTATTGGACACATCATTATTTAAGCCACGTATGCTTTTCTACTATAGATACTTTTGCCACTTAAGCCTTGCCGAGTACGGTTAATTTTGCCACTCAGTTGTAAAGTATCGTTATATTTTTATTTAGACCCGATTTGTTTCACCTTGCCTTTTTGTTGAGTGAGGCTTGCTTATTTTCTCAATCTGAACTTTGAGCGCACACTTATTCTGAATAATTTATCTAATAATTGAGTGCAGGGTATGTATTAGTAATTCCTCTTGTGAGGTTTGTACGAGATCGCCGGACGGTTGGATCCGCACATTTATAAACTTAGTTAACTATTAGCTAAGTCCTCCACGTCGATAAATCAAAACAATCAGATGTCAACTTTTGGGCAGGTCCAATCTTGTATTTCCTCTCCCCAAGACACCACACTTTACCCATTTCAACTTACACCTTAAAACTAATATGAACCAATTTCCTTCCCTGGGGAGACATTGACTCTCCCAGAGGGGCGACTCTTATAACTTCTCTTGATGGGACATTTTCTACTATTTTGGGCCTAAAGATTCTTAATTTTCTTTATCTGGGCTACCTGGTTCCTATATTTCGAAATATTAATTTGAAACTAAAAATCTGATAATACTCAATATTTTCAACTATATACCAAGATTAATTCCATTTTCAAAACTTTCCCTAAGGGGGTGGTGGTTATGCTTCCTGAGTGGAAGGGCACGCGGCCACACCTTCGGTAACCACTGTAACTACCCCATTTCACTCTTATTTCGGGGACTATTATTTCCTAAATATGGGTTGAAATTCACAAATTCATAAATTCCCTTATTTTTGGTTCAAATAACATAATTCTTTCGGATTCTTTAATTACTCCCGATGGGGTATATGCTACCTTAACCCCGATAAGGTAATACTCCTTTCTATTTGGGTATACCTTTGATCTATTCTTATATCGTGATACATTACTTCTATACCCCGACTCAATACTCTATTTTACCCAAAAATCAACTTTTTCCACTTTACTAGTAAAATTATAAATATATTAGGGTTTCATCAACTGGAAATAAATTCTATCCTAAAATGGGACTACTTTTCATCTTTTCCCTGGGCTAAGCACACCCTAATCGTTCCATAATTCTATTTTTCTCAACCTTTGGTATTCCCTAATTTCTACCATTTTTCAAATACTTCGATATTTAACTTTTTTAGTCCTATATGATTCCTTAACCCTCTAAAACTATCCAAGGGGTCTTAACTACCTAATCCTAACTGGAAATCCACTCAACCTTAGGGAACACCCCTAAAATACCCCTATTTTTCAACCCTAAAATTCATTAAATTTTGTTTACAATTATATATATAAAATAAGTAATCTAATAATTATTTACTAAATAAATTTTCTTAGCTACCATTTTACTGTCGTGTAACTTGACTGGCTTGGTAGCGTGACAATATGGCCGGCAGTATGATAGTGTGTGTTGTTGTTGTTACGACAGGTCGACGTTCTCTTGATAGTGGTGGTTACGTATAAACTGTTTTTTTTGTATTTTACTTGTTCTTGACGTGTTTTCTTGCGAATATTATGTTATTAATGGCTTATTATTTTCTTATTATTATGAGTTACATACTTAATGATATACCATTATATAAGAAGTTATTGGTAACAACCCTATTTACTTAGAATTTGGCTTATGAACTTGGAACGCGTTCTAGTATCAAATTTTCTTTTTCTTTCTCTGGTTTTGAGTTGGCACTTTTACAAATTTTCTTGCTGACAAATTGTAGAACCCCGATATTCCCGTAACCCATCAGGATTTTACGGTATAGGAAAACCCAAGTATCTATTTATATATTCTACCCCATGCTTACGTGTATACACCGGCATTTGTATACTCAAAGTTAGAGTGGCGTAACAGGAGGTTACCCACTTTTCTGGATCCTGCCGTGGAGGTGGGATTACTAGGCATAGTAAGTCCTAGTATAGGGTTAAAGGCAGACCAGAAAAAGGGCAGCCCATCCCCTGAACGGGAACCTCTGGGTGGGATTGGTCTTTCATCCTTTCCGGCACCGTTTTACCACCCGTTGGATTCCAGGCTGCCGCACCATGGGCTGCTCTATCGTCGAAGGCTGTGACATTGTTAGCATGCTCTAGGGTGGGACCTAATTACCGGAACTGGGTCTTCGCGTAAGCCTCGCCTAGGGGTTGTCCAGTGCACAGGCCGGGGAAATTTTACGCTTAGGGGGCTTGGCAGTTATGGTCCAACACCCACGTTCTATTTAGGGGCATCCTGTGCCACTTGTCCTATCCGCACTAACACATCAAACTTTGTTCACTCTTTTTCAGGTTTTTTGCGATCTACGAACATTCGATTCTCTTGGATATTACGACATAGTATTTATATACCTTTTGAAATATAAAAAATTGTTATAAGTTCCTAAAGCTCGCGTGTGTCTTAGGCTAGTCCTAATGCTATGCCAATACTTTGTTAATTGCTAATTAATATGTTTCTAGTGCATAAGGCTAGATGTTGTTA
>JASANE010023253.1:0-21600 GCA_030248225.1 Trileptium ribeirensis
AAAATCCGTGACAGGGTCGGAACGACCCTGTTGCAATATTGGTAAAGAAATAATACTATGAGTCTTTCGTCACAAAACTAAGCAAGGATTTACCCAGAGCAATTTGGGGACAAAAAAGTACCGTTTGGTCGCAACGCCACCGCAGTCTTCGTGCTGCCACTTATTGTAGTCTGTACACTGAATCCACTGTTTTTCAGGCAAGCTTTTTCCATACTGCTTCTTGCAAACGCTACAAAAATAGTCATTTTTACTGAATTGCGTTTTCTGCTTCTGTGTTTTCAATCTGGACGTCGGCGGGGTTTCAGAATCAGGAGCTTGTAATTGCTTATTGTTTACGCCAGATACATGTTTCGGGCTGGTTAGGAGACTCGCACTGTTTTTGGATTTGTCGGCAAATAGATTGGACGAATGCACCGGAGCAGATAGCTGTGGTACCATTTTTTAAACGGATCCCGACCGTGATTTGGCGCTGACTTCCTTGAGACTACTGATGACCCGTCGTCATTGCAGTCCACAATCGCAGCATTAGAAGCAAAGTTGGAGTAAAGAATTGGTGGATTGGCGTCTGTTATTTAGCGTCCGGTTTCCGTAATATATTCCTTTTCTTTTCGCTGCAATTCTTGAATGTTGACCTAGATTGACAGCACACTTGTGGTTCTTGCACACAGCTACTCAACTCGGCGACGTTAGTCAACACCATAAAATCGGTGCCCACATTAAGATGTGGCATTACGCATGTTTCGGTCAGCTCTTCCCTTCCGTAATAAACTTCCTAGCATTGCACCAATGGCAAGCTTCGACCTGTCAATTTTAGAACAATCTAATGGGCATAGATCCGTTGCGGAAAATCCAGACTATGCCAATTGCGGTCTGCATGTTCGCTGCCATGCTGCTGAAAACACGTTGCCAAAATATTTTCGAGTGATTTTTCTTCACCGGTTGCATGATTATGATCATTTTTGCCAATTCTGCTTGAGGGATTTGTACACACTAACATCCAATGGTTGCAAGCGGTGAGAAGCGTGAGCAGGTAGACAAACTGTATCAACAAGATTTGCTACTGCTTTCAGAAGCACATTGATATTGTTCGTGTGTGGGTCGTGTCCATCCATGAATAGCACGATTTTAGCGCCATCAGGTGGAACTGGCACGTTGCTTTGGAAATGATCAAACCAAAGCCCGAAAAGGTCATCTATGTAGCCTGACTTCGAAGTTGTGACTATGGTTCCTGGTGGATACCCGTCGTCTTGTAGTGCATAGATTTTTTGTGGCGATCTAATATGGATCCTTTGTGGATCAGAAAAGGCGGAAGAAATGTCCCATGTACGTTTATACAATCAACAACAGTAGTAGTAATCCCACATTCGGATTGCATAAACTTTGGAACATCTTTACAGCCTACAGGAGCTGCAGAAACGCTTCCATCTGTTACTGGTTGTATACCAGTTTCATCGACGTTATACACGAGCGCTGGCTCATTAAGAGCATTAGCTTCATCTAGTATATATCTGCTTGGTTTCAGCAAACCAGTCATTAACAATATCTGACGTCAATCCGAAGCTCGAGAGATATTCTGTGATTTTCGTAAGCTTATGCCCATGCGCCACGTTTTCCCAGCGGCACAGCCGGAAAATGGATTTTCAATATGGTTTCTGGCGCAGAATTTGTATGCGAGGCGACACACTGGAGGCTTGTCCATCGGAAGCCCTACCCGTACGCAAAGACAAAGTTCCTGCAGTTCATCACGCAGTTCCTGCTCCTGTGCGCAAGTCAGCACCGTCTTACGTCCAATAATCTTTTCCATCCGTACCTCGCCTTTTAATCGTCTTCGTAGAGCATCGTATCCAACATTGTACATAGCAGCGTGATGACGGAGTCTTGGCTTCCCTACAATCGTCACAAACATGATGTTATACATACACATAGCCGCAGTTAATGTTTAAATATACAGCGTTGTGTAATTTGTATGCAAATATATTTTCCTGAGTTATTTTCCTTGCAACTCGCAAGCGAGGGTGAAACGGAGTCAGCGTAGTTTCATTTATATCATTTTGTTTACACACATGTAACAGGCTGTGTTTGATGTTTATACCACCCTAAAACTTCTTGAGCTCTGAACCCATTGAAAAACCTAAAACCTCGTCTACCGTAAACTCATGGAAAACAACTTACAACGCATCATGTTTTGTGCTGGTCGCTAGGTAATTAAAGCATCGTATTCAACTTACCGACATCATATATATAGGCAATTTTTGATGACCTGGACGCAAAGAGCTCTTGAGACCTTTTGAACCTGAACCTGGCTACCATAAGACCTCTTGCACCCTGAAACTCATCACTTTTGCTATTGAATAAAAAAATTATCCGAAATTCATCCAACCGATGATGAGTTATGAATATATTGTAGGTGATTGCACGCTGTTTTTATCAGTAGCCGTTGAGTTTGGTACAGCATTTGCCTCCTGCGTTTAAAACCAAATATATAATCCTTCAAGTTATTGTAAATATATACGCATCCTCCCGACCATAAAAAAGTTCGCAGATATCTAACAGATATTTATTGCTGTGTTTACAGGCGGAGACAGATTACTAGAGCACATATTTTAAAATTCGAACCTACCAGTAGTTCTTATCACTCTACGCAAGCACCATAAGCAGCGCCCATGTCTGCTTCTGTCCAACGCATTATCTTTCTTTTAAGTGGTGACTTCTTTGGAATGTATTGCGGTTTGAAGTGCTTCCGGTGAAATCGTTACACGTTTTAAGGATCTATCTTTCGCCGCATGTGGTTTCACTGCACGATCTATTAGGCTGACCTCCGTACGCGACAACTGCTTGACTCGCCATTTAACCAGCTCTAAAACAGTAGGAATTAGGTTACCTAGAATAATTTTTAAAAAGAATTTTTTCAGTATTACCGTTTCCTAGTCCAAAATCAGAAACAATAACGAATGCGCACGGACTTACGTTCAAATAATGTTATTGCTTCACAACGTATCGATAAATACATGCATCTATAAGTATATTCCCATAAAGTTTACAAAATTATTAAAATGATGTTTTATAAAATATGTATCGTTGCATAAAACTGTGTTTTGTTGCAAACGTTCATCATTACACTTTCATTCTACACAGCACTGACTCGTAATCACAGTTATATATCACTATTGGGTACACACCCAAGACATTCACCCATCATTTTATCATACCCTGTTTTAACTTTAAAATATAAAAACAAGTTAATAAGGACTGAGTCTTGGGTGTGGCCACAGGGAGGGCGATAAGTGTTAGATGGCGGTCCTCAGTGTGCAACTGCAGCATCATATCGTATGCTGAGTTGACATCCACAATACGTGACTACCCTAGCTAAAATTTTCTGTCGATGCGCTTGGTTCATATTGTATTTGGCTATATTCGTGATGTATTAATAATAAGCTACATAATGATATCAATTTTATGTAACAATTCCAGAAATTTAACAAAATCAAACATAAAATGCAACATATATAAAAATCCTGCAACAATTAACGAAAAAACTACTTCGCCAAAACCATTAATCTATAGCCAATAATGACGCGAATTGGGAACCGATTAATGAAATTAAATCAATTATGAGTCAGCAACACGCGGGCTACAAAACGATGCCAGACATGAGGATGCATATAGTTACCAACAAATAGGAGGTAAAATAAAAACATTTTGACGCACATTTGGGGCTGTCGCACATGTGGATCTTCTACTATAACTGATTTTTGTCTAAATTTTCTTACAAGCGTTTATTATAGGGTTAAGAGCCTTTTGTTACTTGCAGCCTTATAAAATACTAAAGCCTCACAGCTGCTATCTATGAGAATTTAAAATATACTGTATCAGTGGAAATGACAACGAGTCTGATTTTTCAGGGTCTGCTTGGATCGAAGGAAGTTTTGCTTGGCTCGGCCCGTGCCGATTTTGTCTGAAGTTTAACCCCACTATACAAGTAACTCACTAACACCACACAGCGAGTCTGAGTAGGGGACCGGACCGACCGGCGTGTCGCAGCTGAGGTTGCCATACTAGCCATTGTACACCAAAAACTTGACAGCCTGGCGTTTGTTTGGTTAAAACGCATACCAGAATTAGAAACGACTTATTAAGAAAAGACCTACATGTTGTGGGTGAAATTTTACATGTATATGTGTAGAATCGATTCTGTATCTAAAGTATGCTGTAAGAAGATATTTAGTTGCTTGCTACCGTGAGATTACTAAATTAATATTACAATAAGTACGCAACACAAACCTTTCCGCTTATCAAGACAACATAGCGGATGTGCTGCTCCTTGTCTGCAGTCCTGAAAGCAGGGTCTTTTTTTCCGGAAAAACCGGGTTTTTTCGGAAAAAACGGAAAAAAGTCAAAGTTTACCATTAGCTTTTTACTTGTTAACCTGTTAGAAAAATAGCAGGAAACACAGTTTTACGCGAAATTGAATCATTTGGTTAGAATTAAAAGTTAAAGTACTTCATATTTTTAGTATTGTGTAAACTTACTAACTGGTGTCAAACTGCCCACCGTCCAAGCGATGCTGGAAGCGCATTAATACAATAGAGTATGCAATTTAGGCCTACGATCCAACTGTCGATCTATTTAGTTTATGACCCGTCGTGGTAAAAATGCCATACATGCCCGTGGGTATCTATCACAGGTAAACAGACCGGTGCATAGAGTGGGATGGTGGTGGATAACCACCAAGGGGTATAACCCTAGGTTTTTGGTTTTTCATAGAGGGAGGGCTGACTTTATGGGAAACCAACCCCGTCCCATATCCACCTGTGGGCATGTGTGCCTGGCCTGTGTCTGCCTAGTTTACTGCTTTCATATGCTCGATACAAATCCCATGGCTCTATTTAGTACCGCGCCTATTTATTTTAAATTTCCCATCGAGTAAAAATTTCTGATGCGGTGAAGGAAGCTAGTTATGCTTATGCTAAGATTATAAATTTAGCTGATGCTTGAAATGTATAGTTATACCATTTCTGCCATATAAATCATACGTATGAAATGTAAAGGCTGTTTAAATGGGTGCAAATAATGGTCACGGGCGTAATATTTTGTTGCATAACGGTTTTACAACTAAATACTTTTTTCCATTTTTTCCGGGGAGGGGGTAGGAAAAACCATTTTTCCCGCTGGGTTTTTCCGGTGCCCAACCCTGCCTGAAAGTATCATCGCACTTTAAGTCCCGCAACATAATATAGATTTACAAACTTTGCACCAGAACGTTTGATAAGTATCAATATTCTGTAGATGGTTAACAAATTTAGTCAAGCTGAAACATCTATTAGAATTCTTAACCACACCAAAAACAGCTTTTCACCATTTAAGTTTTAGTGATCAGACAATATAGCGTGTGAAACAGGTTGCGATTGTAAGCCTCAGCGTAGTTTTAATATAATCTCGAATCTCTCTGTACGAACAGAAGCAACAAAACTGGTCTCCAGAGAGAGTGCGATCGTCAAAGCAAATAACTAAACGCTGGCCGCTGTATCCTTAAAAGTGCAATACCGGCCATTCCAGGCAATCAGATACGGAGTTTTTTTTCAGAATTCTATACTTCCCATCAGAATTAACTTTCAGATAATCTTTATCCGACTTCATAATAATGGAGACGGATCCAAAAATCACCATTAATAGACACAACTTGACGTGTCTAATTCAGTCCTTGGTGGGTCGTATTGCATCGGTAAATCTTCGTGACGGCACTGCTATTCGTGGAAAGTTTGTATCAGTCGATAGTAATATGAACCTACAGTTAGAATATGTAATGCGGTATTCAAGGTAAGCTTTCATTGTGTATGCAAAAGAGTAATTACAGGTATTGTATACTTTGCTTTGTACAGGTGCGTGTAGTTGTGATTTTTCATGGCCGATCCGCAATGTTTAATGTGACTTTTAAATGTTTTGAAAAACTCGTTCTAATAAGTGGTCGCTTATGCTGTTAGGTTGCTGGGTTCTTTTCCATTATCCGTCCCGCCAGCCCGCGTTTGCCCAAAAATGGTCAGATTATGGAAATTTCATTTTGTGATCCTCGAGACCTCTCCTGATCATTTCAACCAAAAATCGAATTTTTAAAATTTTAGATTTTTTGGGTCCCAGCGGTCCCCCCTCAGGAACCCAAAAAATTTTTTGCATAAAAATTGGATTTTTACCAACCATTCGACGCGGCTTCACAAGCTGAGTGTAATGGTTTATTTATAACGGGATCCGATAAAAGCATCCCAAGTACAGCTCACACAATGAACCTTTGTATTAACAGTGTTTGTTGCATATGTCTGCATGTTGTTGCATATGTTTGCAACGTAACTATTATAAACACTAGCTATATGATCTATTTTGCTAATTTTTATTAAAAGATCGAAATTTATATTTTTGGTTTTGTGTATCTCATTCAATATAGTACCTTATCACAATCTTTGTATGATTCGTACGTGACTAGAATATAACATGTAAGCAGAAATGTTCATCTTTGAGTTCTGGAATAACAGGGTGGAAGCGTGCATTTTTTCGAATTCATATCTGCTATTGCCTAGGGTATACCGCAGCTGTAATAATTTATTTTTATTTTGGAAAAAATACAACGTTACAATTACTTTATGCTCGATAAATAAACATTTGACTTTAACGCGTACCTGCACTTAGTACTACAAGCAAGGTTGCATAATCATATATATATATGACCGGGTGCTAACTCTGTTTCAGTTTAACAGCCCAGGGCCTCCTATGTCCTGCACGTAATATTAGAAAAATTCCTTTTGCCAGTTTTGTATGCTCGGCTGCGCCGCAGACACAGTAGAACCTCAAGTTCTCGTGAAACAATCTCGCGACGGCGATTGCTCTCAATCTTAATAAGAAGCTGGTCAGAATTGCGGAAGGTTCCGAGAAGGGTTTTGGGTTGCGGTGTAGTACAACCTGGAAGAAGATTTTGCAACCCTGGACAACGCGGTATATACGTTTCTTTTCATATGCAAGGTACTTCCTAACTCTGCTTGATATTCGACTGTTTCACAAAACCACAAACTACTATATAATACAATTTAGAATATTTATAGTGCATTTATAGATATGTATATACGTCGAATATTTGCAAGAAATGTCTAACAAAGTTGTAAAATTATATTGTTTACCGCCGCCGAGACCATCTACCCCCTGAACGGGAGGACCTTCGATACCTATGATATGTTAAAATATTTTTATAGGCTCAGATATGACGAAACATGTGTATATACATATATTTTCATATCAGTTGTGCGGTTTCCGTCGTCACTAGATTTGACACAAAAGCCAAGGATAGAGATTTGTTTTACCTTTAAATTATACAGCGTAAAATTTTGTTAAATCTGCGTTGCTCTAGGTTTGGTAGCACTGTTGAAGAGTACGATAAGTTCTGTCTGAGTGGAAAATTAATTCGAAGCATTCATCTTCCTGACGATATACAACCGATCAGGGCCATGAAGAAAACGCTTTCATCCGCTGATCAAAAGTGTTCAAAGCGCAAACGATTTAACTACGCACTAACGAAACAAGCAAGACTGGAATCTATTATCACCAAGCGGATGGCAGCCGTGAAACACGGCTGTAGCTACCATGTGTCCACTCAAACCAACCCATACTTTTCCTGCCTAGAATAGGAATAAACGCCAGCGAACCCGTTTATTACTGATGCATTACTGCATATCGGGTATAAAACTAGAAGCGCAGTGAAACGAATCTGAATAACTATACTGTGGCGTTTTAATAACTTGCCAAGTATGTTTTGTGCTTTCGTGAGCTGCTGTCAGTATATTTAATTTTGCGTGAACATGGTATCATTAGAAAAGAGAAGACGTCGTTTAACACATTATATACAAGAACATTGTGATATACTCCAATGGTTAGTTCACACAGTTTTAGAAACTGTGTCAACGATTAGGATAAATATGTCTTGTATAAAATGGACGCTTAGACTAAGGCTTAGGCTAATAAACTAAGGATTAAGCGTAAACTTAGGGTACGTTAGCGGTATATCTTGCTCTTCAATGATTGGGTCAGTGTACAGGCTTTCTCTGCAAGAGTGCCGATAAGCTCTACTTAGGTTAACTTTGGTATAAGATTGGATAAAAATGAGTTTTAAAATGGGACTATGAGACCAAAAAACATTGAAACAACCATATGTCCATAACCAGTGAAATTATATGGATCATCTTGGGCTCATTTTGTACAGTCACAGAAGTCCTAGTACAGCTGACTGTAATACGTTATTGATGTGGTTGCCTATGATATAGAACTAGACAGAAAATGGTTTTAAAATGGGCCAATGAAACCCGAAATATACGAAAACAACGATATCTCTATAACCAACGAGAAAATATGTTGGTTTTCTTGGGGTCATTTGGCAGAGCAGGAGAAGCTGTCCTTAGGTGCATATGATGCTTGCTGTGGTAGTTATCTATGCTGTGGAGTGCATTCAGAATTAGAAATAGACTTGGCCTCGGCAAGTCCTTAGTTATTTATCACAAGATCAATTACACCACATGTGTTCGAAGTAAAATTTCGAAGTTTCATAGTAAAATCATGGTAATGTCTCTGAAATAGCTTAGCATTTATTGGAGCTAATAATGTTATTGCAACAACAACAAAAAAGAACCCAAGAGCGCATTGTCTGAAATGCAGAATGAACTTTGGTTGATTTTGTTTAAAAACAAACTGCTGATTTTGGTTTAAGAACAACAACAAGGATATTTCTGAAAATTTATTTCGGTTTTATATTACGTGCTTAGATAGGTTCAATGTTTACTTTGACAAAATAATTGTTTGAAATAGGTTACTTCAGTATATCTTGATTCTGGGTGGCTCTACATTCCTCCGCCAGTTTTAGTTAAACATGAAAAATATTTATTAGCTTTCTGGTGATCTATATTTCTAGCTTAGAAAAAACAGGAATTTGACGAGATTTTGATCTAATTGTAAAAAATAGGATTATGGACTCTTTAAATAAGATAGTCGCTAAAGCTCATGTATATATCTGGTGCTCCAGTATAGCCATTTAATATTAAAAGTTTTAAAAAATTTGCCTAACCGTGTTGTCCAAGTGGAGGGCAAAATCTGTAATTTAGTTGCAGCACACTATATTAGACTCTCAATAGAAATCAGAATATTCGTTGGCTGTGGCTATCTTTTATACGGCCATCATACGCCCTAAGAAAGCTAAGGAACAAAAGGTGCGATTTTCCAACAATAGGTTTTGATAAAGCATCGGCATCACACACTACTCTGAATAGCCAAACTTCTTATCTAGAAACGTGATCTGTCCGCATATGCTATCTCCAATAAATTGGACACGTGCGGAATTCCAAAAAAGTTCTAACTACCTTTAAAACTATTACGTTTAATAAAGCAATCATCTCTGCCAGGGATGACGTGAAAATTAGTTTTTGATTTCCATTTCATTATTCCGAAAATGGAAATTTCCATGAAACTTTTGTTATTGTTTTACATCGGATTTCGGCGAAAATCAGGGTTCGGTTCCGGTAAAGGGCAAAACCCATACTGAAACCGGAATTCCGGTTTAAAAATTTCGTTAACAATTTCCCACATTTGTTGGTGCAGTTATATTGAAACATACTTTTTTATATGCACAATGACTTAGCTCATTGAATATATATATAACCAGACAAAACAAAGCAATACAATCAGACAAAACAAAATTTTACCTCAACAAATTACCTTGTAAAATGCAAGTATAATAAATACTTTCAATAACTATTTCTTCACAGTAACTTTGCAAGAATTGTTCATTTTCAGCTTAAGTTAACAAAACAACGCCTTATTGATGCTTGTAGCAGTCTTTCCCCATCGAGGGAGCTTCGCTGCATGTTGAAATTGAACCGGATCAACCAGATATGCATGACATAGTATGGATTTTTGAGAAGTGCTTTGGCGGCCCTTTTAAAATTTACATGGTCCTACAACATAATTCGAGGATTTTACAGTCGTTTAAATGTTTATATATAACATAAATTATCAAAAGCACCAGCCAGTGCTAGTAAATTTTCTAAATCAGAACACATCGGGGCTAAGTACTATATATGTATGCGGCTTAATCAGAAACTCGTTTGGATCTCAACTGTTACTAAGAGTGTTTCGATAACCTAGGCAAAAATTCTAGTTTAGGCAATCTGTGACCAGCAAAGGTCCGTCGTCCATAACATAATTTTGAGTGATCCGGTCTTAAAGGACTTCGAAGCACAGCTTGAAGCGGGACCAAAGGCCACCATCAGCCGCTGAAACACCATGACCAGACTAAACTATATTTATGCTAATTTTATCGGTAATATTATCGTTAGTCAACCGACATCTAGAGTGGGTGCGTCCTCTGTTTAAAATGTTCAGTTCTTCTGAATGTAGCAGTTCTTCTGAATATTGGTTCAGTGACGTTTATGAATTTTGCCTTCCACGTCGTGAGCACCATGCCTCTAGAGCAAATACAATTTGATGAATGTCATCCAAGGAATAATCAACGCGGCAAACGGTTGGACGGCATGCGTAAAACTTGCCCCGGGAGACGTAGTCTGTTCTGCTAGAGAATAAATATATAAAACATATAACATATTGTGAGATTATCGGCCTTTTCCACGGCACAATTCTATAAGAAACGTCAGCCGACATCCCCACTGGTGGTCAAAGTGTAGGGGTGGAAGTAGGAAGTGAGTTCGAGAGATACCCAAAATATGTTTATTGTACTAGGACCAGTTCTGGCCCTAAGGGATCCCAGCTGCACCACTTAACATTTCCACCGTGGTGCCCGGACAACCCCGGCTCCTCCGACTCCCCGGTGGACCGCTGGTCGACCTAAGGGAACCGGTTAGCTTAACAGGCTGCCGGCGGGTTAACCATGGTGTTCGGCCTGGCCCCCATATTGGCCCACGTATCTAATGGTATGGAGGTCCCCCTGAGGGGGGGTCATCCCCTAAGCCTTCTCACAGGTATAGGGCTGACTCGTCATTCCCTCATTCCGCTCCTAGGTCTTAAACTGTAACCTTATTTTTGGAGACGGTTCTTAAACACTCTGCCGTTTTAGGCATGATAAATGGGGCTACGGGTATCCCCTTCTACACTTGAACCTGAGCTTGTACTTAAGCCCCAGTCCTAACAATACAGGAACCCTTGGGCAGGGTGTACAAGGGTAGGGTTCGAACAGAGCCTACGGGTTAGATTGCTGAGTGACGGAGTAGCACGTTGTTAAGCTGTATGACGTGAGTTTAGCGCGAGCGCTAACCAGGTTTGTTTGAGTTGGTGCGAGGCTAGGATTGAAGCAACGGGACGTGGGCATTACTTTTGGTTTAAACTAGTTTAGCATGAGTGCCAGATTTCTGATTCATTTGATCTTACTGGGGCGATAAATTTGCAAGTAAGACTTTATGCGGTTGTCTTAAGCGAGGCGCATGACGGTACGACGTAGCGAGGAGCGAGTGGTTTCGTGAGCGAGCAGAAGTTCTAGGTGGTCCGAAGGGTGGCATGGCTCAGGTTCTGGAGCAAAACTGGGTTGTGTGAGGATTGGGCGAGAGCCTATAGTACAGGGTACATGGCACTAGCTCAGGCGCGGGAGCATTATTGTAATGATCGATTCACTCAGTGCGATTTACATTTGCCGATTGGGGTAAAATTAACGGAATTACCAGAAACCCTGTCGCTTAAATCCAAGAGACTCTCCGTTGATTTACTGTCATTTCGCGGTCTTTATAGGTCACCCAAATCGGGTGCACACAAGTAAAAATGTAATAACAGGACGCAGCTGCATGGCGCAACTTGCTAACACCATGCCCATACCACCCCGGTTATCGTAACCTCAAAGGCGGACCGTGAATGCTAAAAAATTTTAACCCTATTCTTGGTCAGACCCAAGAAGCTACGGTGCTTAGCAGGCCGCAGGCGCGCTTCACGGCATGTGTTCGGATCCCGCCTGATTGGTTGCGCACGTGTCTAGTTTCTGGTATGATTTCTGAGGTCCGCCAGGGAGGCTAGCACCGACACCTGCTCACAGGTCATGGAGCTTAGCCGTTATTTCCTATCTTAGACTCATCGGAAGCTGTTTAGTTCCATTTAGTTGTGTTAAACGCTGGAATAAAAGATGAAAATTGCCCTAGAAAATTGAAAATCAAGTTGTTTTGCTTAGTTAAGATCCTGATATGCTCCATGCTAGAGCATTGTAGCCTATGTGGCCCCCACAGGGTTACGACAAGCCCTGAGAGCTTAATGTCGGGAGGTCATCGGCGCGGCCTGCTTTCTGAGAACTAGTGATTGGACTAGTGTAACTTTTGTCTAGTTGAAGAAAAGCGTATGGGAAAGTCCCTAGCGAACTTTACGAGCTAGCGGGGAATGCGGGTTGAATTTGTTTGACGACTCCTACAACTTTTATTCCTCGGTTCAAATAATCAAACAAAAATGACAGAAGGCCATGCACGTCAGTGCTTTGGACATTCTCGCCCTCAAGCCGTGGCGGGCAGTGCCTGCTCGTACGAGCGGACAAACCAGCAGTTTCCTATTCTCTCAGTATAAATTAAGATCGTACCCGGTGCCTATGATGCAAAGTTTATTTACATGATCAAAGTTTGTCGTCGGGACGAGTGCTTCCTATCGGCTATCGAGGCGGATTAAGTGAGTCAAGGCGGGGAAGCTTAGTAGTAGCTCGCGGCTGTCGCGTCGGTTCAATAGGCTATGGAGCACAGGGCATTAAAAAGGAAAATGGGGACGGAGCGTGCAGATACCCGCGCGTGCGCGGACTAGGGGCAGTTATCCCTGCTTCGTCTCAATGCTAGCGATTCTTCAGCTATGGGGCGCATGAAGCAGGGGCCCTAGAGTGCTTCAGAAAATGCTGCTTAGCGTGCCATCTTAGATACGCGGTGACGGACATTAGACGGGGTTAAGGGAAAGAACGGCGACAGGACTTGACTATGCGAGCTCTACCCTGGCAACACCAAAAACGCGCTCTGATTCAAATATTCAAGGCAACTCCGGCGATGGGGTACTCCTAAAGGTGTCTCCATTTTTATCCTACCGATTTATTCGCGGTAATGTCTACACGTAGGTTCATTTTATAGTCCTGGGTGACCTTATCTATCAGACAGTACGACTGACCGAAAGGGGAAACCAGAGAAGAGGGGGGTGGAATAATTTATCAGATTCGGAACGGTTGGGGAAGGTCATAGCGAGAAAGTATCACAATGCGATCTCCTAGACAATTTCTGGGCTGCCCCCATCAGGGACGAGCCTGGTGGTACGGAATTATTTCAACTCCGCGGCCTATTCCGTAGGAGGTATGGTGGGGGTGCATCACACAGGCAGTATGCGCCATGCCGATCAATTATTCGGTTCTATGTCCTGGCCTGAGAGGGTTGTACTAGGCGAGGGAGCGCGGGGCGGTCGGCCCCTGACGCGTCTGCGTCTTTTCTTTTCTCGTTCGATGACTCTCCCTAACGCTCATCCTATTGCCTTAATACACTGCAGTGTCGCAGTGTCTCAACTGCACTGTTGTACAGTTGAGTTATTATCGACATAGTTGCCGATGTTTCTATATCCCTATGGCTGAATGGTTAAGACTAATGAATCCGCAGCGGGCTTGAATTCTCCGTGCAGGATCGAATCTGCTAAATGGCAAAAAGGAAAATGAAAGAAAAAGGAAATAGAACAGGGTCATACGTAGTACATAGCATAACGGGCAACTCAGGATAAATAGTGAAATCAAGCTAAACTCAGCGATCAACTCGCTTCAAAGAAAAATGGATATTTTGCACTCGCTCGGTTTGGGGGCGAAATGGCCTGGGCGTGGCAATTAGTTTTCTTTCTCGGTATGGGGAAAAAGTATTTTAAATTTTTGGAGGCGGGAGCACAAGGTGTTTCTCCCGCAAAGATACAGGCTGAATGCGGCTATAGGGCCGGTCGTCAGCTTATTTAACTATATTCACTTTTTGGCCATTGGTCTCGAGAGAGGACCATGTCACTATGCTATAGTGAACACCTGTAAACTCGATTGTTTTAACAGAGTAGTTTCGGGGTGGGGTTAGGGTCTGTTAATCGCAAACTATTTGCAGGCGGCACCAAATAAGTCTGGTTTACTTTTGCATGGTTGGGGGCATTGCCCCGCCGGCCGTTTATCAGGTTCTTTTGGGGCGGGGGTAGTCGCTTAACATTGCTTCGGTCAGTCGTGCTAGTGGATAGCGGGTTTGATTAATCTGTCCACTGCTTTCGCGAGAAAACGGTGTCCTGAGTCTGTAGTTATTTATTTTATGAATGAACACCAAAACGCTATGAACTAATAGGTCCGCTAGTTGTACCGAGACGGGCCAAGTAAGACAAATCCTCATGAACAGCAAACACCTTAACCTCAAGTTAGAATACTTAGAATTTGTTCAATCCTTTTTGTTTGGCCAAATTTTCTTAGCTAATTCGGATAAACAAATTTTGGGGCTTCCTAAAGCCTGACGGAGGCTAGTCCTCCATTCCTAAGCTGCATTTCTGTCCGAGCTCAAACACGGCCTGAGCGTCGAACAATCAACTAAGCTGTAAATTTGTAAACCAGAAAAGCAAACCGTTAAACAAGTCCCTACATGTTCAAGAAAATTTTACCGTGGTCGGCTCAGGAATATTCTACAACCCTAACTCAAGAATAGCCGATCATGTAAAAACATGGACGTGGAGCGTCCATTTTCGTGTGCCCTACCTACGACCACGGGGAATCAGAAGGACTTCGACTTTGACACCTGCAATCTGTCACCATCACATGCAATCGCTCAAGATGCCCAAAACGGGACTCGATGTGTGGAGGTTTGTCAACGAACTTATCAGACTGCCTATGAACGGCCTATTACTGTTACATTTGGGGAAACTAAACCCCCGTACTCACAGTTCTCCTCCTGACTTACAATATTCGGTCCGGGGCAGCAATTGCTAGTCCCTTCCGCGAGACGAAAGATGTTTGCGCGGGTCCTCCAATCGTCGAATCCCATTCCAAACGGAGAAAACGAAAAGCACGAGAAAGCACAAATCGATGTAAAACCATACTGCAAAACTCAAGCATTGGAGCCGGTCAGTAAAGTCGACCGATCTCCGCGCTGCCGAAGTCGAACTGATTCCAAGATTCGACGCCTTGGTCGTAACGTCGACTTTCGGGCCTGTATTGTGGGATGGCGATTTTGTCGCCATCCAATCGTTGACGATTTCTTGACGCCCACTTTTTTGGGCTTCTTCTTTGACGGCCAATTGGGGAAACTTCCGGAAATTCAAATTTGACAGCTACCGTAAGCCGTCGTTGTCTTTAGGGAGAGTCGGCTTCAATCGAACTTGCCGACATCAAACTTGAACCCTCCGAATAGTCGGAGGTCAGCCATCTGCGCTTTCTGCATCTATTTTCTCATGAAATCCGAGCTTTTAAGCTAAAATTTCCTGCAATTAGCACCGGATGTTCTTTTAAATCAAATCCAACGCCCACGTCTTTACGACAACATCCGGTCCCAGGATGGTTGGATCACCGCACAATTCCCCGCAATGTCCTCAAAGGTTACAATCTGTCCCGTCTTTTGGATTGTTTAAGCTTTCCTGCCTTAATTGGGTCGGCAAACAAGGACATTTTCTTTGTGGTCTTGATGAGCCGCTCGTCGAATCGACTTAGTCGCATAGTGGAAGGTGACCCTGGTCGCGAGGACACCTCAAAATGTCAAGAAAGCCATATTCAATCGTGATCTCTAGCTGATCTGGCTGGTTCCCGCATGTCCCAGGGGGAAAGAATGACGGGAATCGACCCATTTCGAGGTTGGAGGTAGCACATCCTCCAAGGGACTCCTAACGGGATGGGGGACCTACTCTGGGGCCCCAGAGACCCACGAGAGGGCCTTAAACGCACCCCCGTCCGTTTCAATCATTTGCGTCCAGTCCGTCCGTAAAACTAACAATTTTAGCATTTCTTAGTACGTGGTGTCCTCGTCCGTCTGTTTTTTCTATGTCCTTATGTACATATATATCTATATATATACATATATACACATATACTACAAACATACACACATAGTACACACGAGACACAGTGGCGGCACGAGCGACAGAGAGGTCGCTCGAGTACACATACAACACACAGCACAACGACAACCGACCAACGCGGTCGGTTAGAGAAAGTGACAAAAGAAAACAAGCGAGAAAAAGGACAGCGAGGTCATGGCAAGAGCGGGACGGTATGTGGGCGGGCAGTGGGACTGGGGAAACCCGGGGGATTTTCGAGGGGCTGGGGCGAGATTCGGTCCCAGGACGAAAAATGGAGTCGATTGATACCAAACACAAGGGGGGGTAGACGTAGAACCGGGTCGGAACATATGGGTTCCGACGTGTACTAGTACGTAGGGGTTTAGCGGGCTCTCCCGCGTTAACGGTTGGGCGGAGCGACGCCCGCCGGGTATCGTTAGGCTCTCCGTCGGATGGCGATTCGAATCCATGGCCCGAACGTCAGAGGTAAAAAGGGTGCTAAAATCACCATGATTAGTGAGAGTGGGGGTCGACGGTGGGGCAGTTTCATCGGCCGTACCGCGTTAATGGGGCGGCGGGCGGTGACCCGCCGGGTATTTTTGGAGACGTCTCGACGAGACGAACACAATGAGGGGCGGTTCGCCCATTGAGAGAATAATCTCAGATTATCTGTGCCCACTAATGGTTGGCAACAGAAATTGAGGCACCTTTGAGTGACTACAGCGGAGCATTGGCCGAGGGCCCGACACACATCGTTGGATTTATCTAGGTAGGATGAGCAAAATGAAGGGTCACAAGCACCAGTTCAGAAATAGGGTGCGACAACGAGGATGCAGAGGGTGGGGGAGTCGTGTCAAGGCACGTTATGGCGGAATAATAGGGCGAAAAGACCAGTTTGCCTGAGGTAGGCACAAGGAAATATGGTCCGGGTGGTGAGGGAAGGCATAGAGGCCTGGTATGCACACATCGACATCACACATAAATAGCTAGAAAGCTATATATGCACATATATAATAATATATGTAACGATGGCGGTCCGGTTCCTTTCGCGACCACTTCGCGAACTTAGCGTAAGTAGCGGTGATCGTGTCGCGTTAAGGGCGTGATCTTAACATCGTCCGGACAGTTTGATCCCTAGCTAAAGTCCTCCACATACTTTACCGAAGTACTCCGGCCATTCCTGGATCATAGTGCACTAGACGGATGCGGGCCATCAAATCAACCCGGTATCCGTCGTCCTTTGTAAGCTCGAAAGCTACCGTACGTATAAATTTAGCTTGTTGCGACTTGTGATTTCCCGTGACTATTACTTAGTATGCAGCTATAACTAGGTAAATTTGATATTTCTTCGTTTCTATTTCTATAAACTTGTTCACTTGAACGTGCAGCCAGGGGCCGTCTATTCCCGGACGGTCCTAACCGTCAAAGTTTCAACCCGATTCTGCGTGATTCCTTTTCCATCGGTACGGGGTTCCATGTTCAGTCTTACAAATCGGTCGAAACAGTTTAATTCTCCCTAGTTCGTTCAAATCATAACATGGGATCATTCGCATGGGATTGAAAGATTCACTTGTGTGCCTCTGTGGGCAAATTTTGCTATATTGTCGGTGAGTTACTAGGCACCAGCTATATGTGATATAGTAACGCAAAGATATCAACGATTAGACGCGGCACAATATGGTACACATATCAACATATATATAATACAGTCCGATAGCACTTCTAGATACGGAGTCCTTGAGCTATCCTAGGTTGTCCTTCAGTGCAGGGCTTTCTTTAACATTTCCGAGACTGATAATTGATGGTACAAGTTCAGCCCAATTTTCTTTTAGGTGAGCCCCTTCATTATGATGTTTGTCGTTCCACCCACTTGCGAAGGAAACCAGTATATGGTTCCGTCACTTGAGGTTCCGCAGGTGGGTTCTCGCTGGGCCCGTTTCCCATGCACCTGGTTCCAATAGTTCCTGCGGATAATGGGGCATCACGGACTTCTGTGCTCGGTCCGGGAATTGACACTTAATGTCCTGTAGCAGGCGGGTGAATTCTTTGGACCACGCGTTCACGTCGTCCTGTCCAATGTCCCAAGCTGGTGGAAGCGGCGCTATAACTGCTCGAGCTCCATCGCTCAATAGGTAGTCGAATGAGCAGATGTGTCGTCGTACACGGCGCCCGAATTTGCTGGGCGTGTCCAGGAGACGACCTTCATGCGGTTTAGATCGCAGTGCGGCCTTGTATCCACCAAGAATAACAATGGTTCTGGTTTGGGGCGTTGCAATACATGTCGCCAACCGAATCAAAAACTGCATGGTGGCCCCTGGCCAGGCCATGCCAGTCCATCCTTTTGAGGCGACCATGTTAACCAGCGGGGCCGCCAGTGAATCTTCGAGAATAAACACTGTCGGCCATGCGGCTGTGCCATGACGAAGGAGGGTACGTATTTCCTCCAGTAGGCGGCCCATCACATTGTGGCATTGACGGGGTCGTCGGCCGAAAGTGACTTCTTCTGGTCCGAGGCCAATACCCCAGAACGAGTCCGAGCGGCTTGCCTCGAGCAGTTGGGCGTGCCCGGTGGCGAGTAGGACCTTTTGAAATTTCGGGTTCTTGAACTTTTCAAGAAGCACCGTTCGCATGAGATGCGGGAGAACAGGACGAAGGCGCTCCGTTGTTTCTGGATCGAGGAACTTTTGTTTGTTCCTTCTTGAGATGGCTTTGATATCTCGAGCTACCATTTTTAGGTCGGATATATCTTGCCTTGCTTGCTCATCGTCGAATAGATAGGTGACGAGGAGCTGGTATCCTTGCTCCGTTGAAGCATATTCGATTGGGTACTGTTTGATTGTTTGGCCCAACGGAGCCATGTTTGATAATTCGGGCCATCGCGTGCCTTTCGAAAGGAACGTTTCGATGGGGGGGGGGCGTAGTTGATGGTGTAATGGGGCACACGCGGTTGCGGAATTTGTTCCATTTTATTGACTTGTCGATCGATGATTCCTGCAATAATATTCGTCGGCATTAGTGGCGGTTCTTGAGGGATGATCGGGGCTGGAGCTCGAATTCTGGGGAGAGACGTTTTAAGGAGGCGTCCGCATCACAACCGTCTTCCTCGAGGCGGTTGTCTAGGAGGTCGGACCACCTCCACTCCAACGTCTTCGGGTCGTAGTGGTCCTTGTTCGTTGTCTTCGTCCGGTTCCAAGTCGGGATGCGAGGCCAACATGTCTTCGATGTCCCGTTCGTCAAATATTTCTCTAAAAGGTTCGAACATATCATGCCGAGCATGAGCACTACCAGATGGGGGATTCATAGGCATCACAGGGTCAAGATGACGGGTTGGATGCGCGAGGGGTACTGTTTGTCGAGCTGGGGCCGGGGGTCGGGGTGCCAGTTCTCAGGTGACAATACGTGGTATCATCACATGAGCTTCTCTCTTAGGGGCGTACAGTCCTCATACCAACGACGGCGGTCCCTTGCTTGCCGGTATGGTTGTCGGCGCGTGGGTTGAGGAGGTTCTGTCTTCTCCTCAATCTCCTCAATAGAAGGTCCCATCTCCGGAGATCCCTCACTCTCCTCAGTAGAATAGTCAAGTTCAAAGCGGGGTCTTCGAGTAGGTCCCGGTAAGGGTTGGCTAAGGGATGTTTCGTCTTCCCAGTCTTCTCAGCTAACGTGTGGTTGAGCTTTAGCTGGGGTTCGGGCATATGCTTTGGTGCGCGCGGGTCGACCTAGAGCTCCTTTTAGGCGCCTTCCCCCTCCCCCGAATAGAGGAGCCCATGGTTGAGGTTGTTTCGCTGGCCGCGGGTGCGGCTCGTGTTCGAGATCGTTTCGATCTATCGCCCTCTGAAGATTCGGAGGGTCGGCGTTGTTTGCTCATGTCTCGTCCACTTGTCTCGCGTTTCCTAGCCAAGCTTTCCACAAATTCCCCTACAATTTCATCTGATGCTATTTGGGCCTCCGAGGGAGGGTGTTGTATGATAGGTCCTGATAGATACTCCATTACTCGGTTGCATCCTGAAGTTCTCCTCGGGCACGGGCGTCTTCCTGCTTAATCCTTCTCCTTTCTTCCAATTCATATTTTACATTCCGCCTGTTGGTTTTGTCTCCTAGTGGTCTATCGACCGAAGGAAGGAACATATGGGGTACCGGTTTCTTGTTCCGCTAGGGGTGACAATGATTATCCGCTGGTGTGGTGGGGTCTGAGACTCAAATGTTTCGGGCGATGTGGTCTCGGAGTCTTCAGACGAAACTGGTTTTCGAGTTTGTCTGGGGGTTGGAACTGGTTTCCGGGGTTGTTTAGGTTCGGGTTCACGTGTTTGGGCAGATGCTAGAGGTGGATGGCCATAGACCGGGGCCGATTGCGCGGGCTGTGGCCTAGGGGTGTCGAATACGGTGCTATCCATTCGTCTGAGACGTATTCCTCTAAGGTAGCTTCGAATCCTAATGGTATTAGCGTTGTGTGCGGGAGCGGGGTAGGTGGAGCGGAGTATGCGCTGCGAGTTTTAGGGTACCGTTGTTTGTAAGATGCCATGGGTTCCCGACAGATGTTATACCGAACCAGTGGTCTGTCCGGGTCGGTGACTAGGCGCTGCGAGTAAGGGCTACGGTAAGTTTGTGTAGCGGTGGCAGCGCGACGTTGGGCTGGCGTAAGCGGCGAGGTTTGGGACAGGAGCATGCTGAACTGCCAAGTTGGAGAGACGGCTGGTTCGGGAGGATGGGGCAGAGGACTCATGTGGATCTTGCGAGGCGGTGGTTGGACAAGGCCAAAGTCATTGACGTTAAATGGTGGCAGAGAACGACCATTGCCTGACCGCTGTAGAGCTAAAGGCCTAGTTGATTCCTCAGTTCTGATGGCTCATTCTTGTTCTCGGAAGGTTACCTGTTGCAGTATGCTGTCGGTATTCCGGAGAATGTACCGGGAGGCTTATAAAGCGCGTAAGGCAACTTAGCGGGATCTTGGGTAGCGAGTTCCTGTGAGATAGCGGACCATTCGGTGTCGGGAGTTCTTTCGGGGTCACAAATAGGTAACTTGTTTTGTTGCGGATTTCCGGATGAACCTTGAGCCGGGGCCCGAATGGTCAATTGTTCTACTGCAGCGCGGTGTATGTCTGCCTGAGCTTGCGTGTATTACTAAATTAGGTCCCCCGATCTCTACACTAGTTGTGTCAGATGCGCCATGCATTGCCTGCACGCAGTCTGTCGACTGCGTCTGGATCAGCAGTCTGCAATTTTCTACCGAAATTTGTTGGCGAGCATGGTTTCTCCCGTCCCTGTATTGCAGCCTCGATATATGCGGGAGGCACAGGCCTTCAGTAAATCGGCCATGTCAGGAAAACCGCTTAGTGGTCTGTAACATGGTTTGGTGTGATTTATATGGACTACATGGTCTGAGGCATTGGGCTGTCTTGGGAGCTTGACGCAGATGCAGGGCAGCATTATCTTGGTGATTTGGTACGGTCCACACCATATTTGGTTTTAGGTTTGCATGATAACCCCGGTGTAGTGTAATATAGGTAGACTTCATCATGGTCATTGACTCGATAGTCTGGGACCTTAATTTTTGCGAATGTAATAGCGTTTCCTATA
>JASANE010023255.1:0-11876 GCA_030248225.1 Trileptium ribeirensis
TTGCATAGTTGTAAGCAAACCTTTTATTTTTTAATAATATTGTAATAATTGTGGCAGAAAATAAATTTAGGTTTAAAATTTGAGACAGCTGTTGCGAGGCGTAAACTATTAAATTTATTTCTAGCATCGACATAAAATTATTATTAGAAAAGTTCTAAGAATTAGCGTTATAAGTCCAGACTTCGCTAGCCCAGATCCTAGGGTATTTAAACTCACATTTTGTTCGATCAGCGAGGCAGATGCAGCCATCGACTGCAGAGATAGCTGCAGCTGTTAATTCGCAGAGTCAGTCGCGATCGTATACCTCAGAGTAAGTGTCGTTTATTGTCTAATTTATTTCTTAGCCTAATTGCCACACGGCACCTTGTTATTTAACACTGTTATAGCTAGGCAGTAGTTACATTAAGGCTAAGACTTAGCGCTGATTCCGAGTTTAAGAACAAATTTTTTGGGGTTTATTGAGAGCAGACGGGCTGCTCCGAACATTTACTATTGAGAGCACAGGGGTGCTCTATATACTAGTGGGTCTTTGAGAGCACACGGGGTGCTCCACATTTTCTTGGGTTATTGAGAGCAGAGGGCTGCTCCGGAAAAATGTCTTCTTGAGAGCAGAGGGGTGCTCCTAAAATTTTCTATCGAGAGCACAGGGGTGCTCCGAAAATTTGTTTACTTGAGAGCACAGGGGTGCTCCGATAAATTTTATTGACTAGGTTGAGCTAATCTTAAGTCAAAGCTTAGGCCGGATCGAAGGATCAACCTTTTAGTTCACAAAGATTGCTCGAGCATTAATATTAATTTATTATTTGGATCCTTAAATTCACCTCCTTGTCAATTCAAACAAGTCATTACTTTATTGCCGTACTACTATTTATTTTAGTAATATTAAGTTAGGTGCTTATTTTATTTGTGTAGTAAGTGAAGTCCTAGGTTCTGAGTGCTATCATTAAGCTAGGTCATCGTTGGAAAAGTGGAAGAATTTTATACCTATTAGGACTCGCTTCGCTACATATTCTTCGCTTGCTTAATTGTTAGAGTTGCAAGAAGATTTCACGGATTACATAGTGTATAGCGTAAATATTGCAAACATTAATTATGTGATCTATTTTGATAATTATTATTAAATAATCTAAATTTTAACTTCAAAATTTGTACTTTAATAGTTTTAACTATTTAATATAGAACCTATCAGAATGAGCATATGATTCGTACCTGACGCCTGTCCTTAGCCAAATATCTTATTCGCTTACTGCATTGTCAGAGTGCAACAAAACTTCACGAATTACATAATATATAGCGTAAATATTGCAAGCACTAATTATGTGGTCTATTTTAACAATTATTATTAAATAATCTAAATTTTAACTTCAAACTTTGCACATTTAATAATTTTCACTATATAATATAGAACCTATCAGAATGAGCATATAATTCGTACCTGACGCCTGTCCCTAGCCAGATATCTTATTAGCTTACTGCATTGTTAGAGTGCAACAAAATTTCACGAATTACATAATATATAGCGTAAATATTGCAAGCACTAATTATGTGGTCTATTTTAACAATTATTATTAAATAATCTAAATTTTTACTTCAAAATTTGCAGATTTGATAGTTTTCACTATTTAATATAGAACCTATCAGAATCTGTATATGGTTCGTGCTTGACGTATATCCTTAGCCAAATATGTTATTCGAAATAATCAAAATTTTAACTTCAAAATTTGTACATTTAATAGTTTTAACTATTAATTAAATAGAACCTATCAGAATCTATATATGGTTCGTACCTGACGCCTATCCTAGGCTACAATATAAATAGTATGCGGTCATATTCAGTGTTGAGTTCGAAAATTACAGAACTGTGGCCTGTATTATTGCCAAATTAATATATACGATTATCTAGAGTGCCTCCATGGGTGTGTATGGCTTATACGCTATACTTTCGATGTTGGATATTCGTTTAGGAATATCAATAGCAATGACGTGAATGACTGAAATATTACTTAATTTAATATCAAAATAAAAGCATCAATTTGGCTGTCTCACTTATATAAAGAAAAATATTTACAGACAAAATAGTCAATGTATTTTTTGTATTCATACAAATTATACTGATGTCAGATTGTTGCAGTCTGATCACTCACTCTTTGCAACACCACGCATGCTCAATGTCCGAAGGGCAAAGGCTGGATAGTGGATAGGGGAGATGAATTTCTGATGTTGTTTGAGAATTAAAATTGCAATTTTCTCTTTATTTTTGCCGATTTGTTAATAATATTTGGCAATTTTACCCAAACTTTTTGATAATTTCTCCCTAAGTTTTGCCTATGTTTGACAAAATTAGCTTATGCTGCTCAAATTTTCTCTGTGCATGACGCACGAGAGGATGGAGAGATGAGGAGCCCAGGGGATCGGGCAAGCGCTCATCGGAGAGGGGAGAGGTCGGCAAATTCGGCGAGGGGGAAAGAGGAATCGGATACTCAGGGGGATAACTTTTCTCCCTTTATGAGCACGTATGCTGCCTGAAATAATATAACAAGCTAAACGTATATAGTCATCAATACTGATGTCGCTATAAACCGCGTTAATTGCTGACATAATTTTCGATTCAGTTTCCCATGTAACGCAGTATACGATTTTCTTTAGCGATAGGGTACAGGACTTCATCGTGATTCATCCAATTTAACTCAATTTAGTTTCCATAACAATTCGTTATACGTAGATTTGTGTTCACCATCACTTCTATTTTGTAGCTAAAAGTTAAAAGTAACTATGGACTCAACAATACAGAGATACGGTAACTCTGTACTAATCGTACTGTACCTATTTCTACTATATATACATATAGATGCTTAAACAAGCGCGACGTACATGTGATGATAATCTTTTAAGCCAGACTTAGTGATCGAAATTTGATCACAGCTGTAACAGTGATAATGGTAAATTATAAGTAAACATGGATTTCGAAGGTAATTGGAGTTTTGTTTGGTTTCATAGACGCGCTAAGTAGTTTGTTATTGATATCTACTGCGGATTTACAGAGTTGCAATATCCTTTGCTGCTTTATGAACAACACTTACATACACATTCATTTTAAAACATAATTGTTATTCACGTATTATTATGATAGCATTCCGTCAACTGTATAAAAACATACTACTAATTTTGCTGCTACTTTGTTACCTGATACTCTGGAGTATAGTATGACTCGTCTAGAAGCTCTCTGAACTATCGATAACTGGCACAGTGCCGTAGACCACATCGACCTTGTTGATAAATAACATACCAAGTCCTAGATACCACATCACAGCTTATTAGGTGACTCGACAATTTACCTAGAGCACATTTACGCATGCTTATTACTATCTTGATTATCCGCTGCGACCTCAGGGACGATTGAATTTTAACAAACATTCACTGGTTACGGTGGCTTACCAGGTACCACCTGAGCTTCTGTAAATCTAAATACAAGTTGAAATGAGTACCACGCTTATAAAGTTGTAGTTAAATTCAGAAGTTGGCTACTTCTACAACAGTGTATATGATAATTTCGGGACCGTGAAATGATTTTTGAAAGCATGGCATCGCTGGAAGCACAAAAATAGTCAATTGTTGGAAGGACTTGAAAACTTAACAGAAATATATTGAACAAACTTCTCAGAGATCACTTGCTTCTGACCCAGTCTAACATTATAAAAATTACAATGATCACTATTGGTGGTTATTTACGTTATATACGTGTATAGCACCTTAATTGATGCGCTCTATCTTATATTATAGGCGTCCATAGGTAGGTTAGGGTAGGGTTCACCCTAAGCGCCGGACCACCATAGCCAAATCTACTACCCTCCGCCGCCGTGCGCCGAAATCGCGCGGAACATTTTAGCAAAAAAAAAACGCAAAAATAAGAGGCTGAAAATTCGAAACAATTGGAGTAAAATTGGTAAAATAATGGAAATTAGGATAAGTTTTTCGTAAAATGGCAAAAATTGGTGAAAATTTTAGCACATTTAAGTAAAATTTTGACATTCAAAAAATTTCACAAATTTATCCCTTCTCCTTCTTCATGTAGCCTACGTGGTCCTAGGGGTGTTTAGAACCACCGTAGATTACACACGAACTATACTGAATATTTACACAAAATTCTCCACCAAGATATCCAATGCTTTATTTCTTATCCTTAAGGCCTTAATATGTCACCACTTATAACAAACTCGTTTATTACTGTCAGTACAACACAATTCAGATAATACACATATAAGACACATAAACGGCTGAACCGTACTAACCTTGATTGCGCAGCTTCTGAGGCCGACTGAGGCCCCGATCTAACTGCGCAACCGCTTAAATACCCGAGCCAGAGGTTTACTCCCAATTTTCTCTCTATTGATTTCTCTAAGCGGTCGAAAGTACATAATGGTTTTCCAAGTTTTACTCTGGTTCCACTCCCGTAAGATTCTCTCTTAAAGCTAAGTGAATTTTAGTCGTTAAAGAATGAGTTTTTATGAAATTCCCCGAATTCTTAAGTATAAACAAAATTTAAGATTTTATCCGAAAATCCAGCAGATACACATATCCGCTAATGTAGGCCTAATGCTTAAGGCACCCAACCCTTACACTCAAATTCGATATATTTACAACTTATGGTCTAGACTCACATAAAACTCTCTTGTTTCTGTTACTCCCTTGCGAACTCTCTCGAAATTAGCTAAGTCTTAAAATTTCTCTTGCACCCTGTACAAAAGTTCCAACACAATACGAAATACATCAAGCGCGCATAGAAATGTAAACACACGACAAATGATACTGCAAGCTATACAAAAATTTTCAACATGCAATAGTACACATATTCAAGCACACAGACAACCTGTCATTTAGGATTGCATAATAAACACATACACACATGAAACTGCACATATACACAAAATTCCAATGCATTGCAAATTAACGTATATTTTAAGGTGTATTCACACTTCACCTACAGATACATACTGCACGTAAACAACGCATAACATCTAATATAGTAAATACATGTACAACTTACAAACAGCGAACCCTATGTTGCAGCTTAGTTTTTTTTGTAAACAATACATGAACGGGTTGAGGTCCAAGCGTGACGATGTAAGTATTCACGTTAGGTTACAGATAGCTATGAACCGTTACATTCATAATTTTCCAAAATCAGAAAAAAGTTCCAAAAATTACACCTGGTGTTCGAACAGAATTTTGTCGATTTGAATATGCAATGAAAATGGTTATATAATTATCTGTATTTGTGTCTTTTCTCGAACATATTTAACGTAATAATCGCGCGGAATGGTTTAGCAAAATAAACGCAACAAAGCGCTGAAAAATAGCAAAAATTGGAGTAAAATTTATTGGTTAAAATAGGGAAAATTAGGATAAATTTTTCGTAAAATGCCAAAAATCGGTGAAAATTTTAGTAAATTTAGGTAAAATTTTGAGTTTAAAAATTTCAAAAATTTACCCCTTCCCCTCCCCAGAAGGTTGGCAAAATCAGAAACAAGTACCGAAAATTACACCTGGTGTTCGAACAGAATTTTGTCGATTTGAATATGCGATGAAAACGGTTACATAATTATCTGTATTTGTCGAAACATATTTAACGTAATACTGACGTCAAAAATTAATCGGTCATATAGTTTAGTTCATATTATTCGAGAACAAAGCGAGCCTAATTTAAATCCGATAGATTTTAGTTCGCAAAAAATTCGGTAATTTTCATTGAATTTTCGTGAACACAAATTAAACGGGTTCCTATAGAAGGACTGTACGTTCTTGAACAGTTTTCGGCCGAATTACCGAATTTTTTAATTAAAAAATATTTTAATGTAAAACTTTTTAACAGAGATAGCAAAATAGGATTGTTTATGGCGCGATGATATTTATTATTGTCTCATTAAAATTAAAATTGTGTCATGCATATTCGGTAATTTATAAAAAATGGCTAAATTTATGTGCACCAAAATCGCGCGGAATATTTTAGCAAAATAAACGCAACAACGCGCTGAAAAATAGCAAAAATTGGAGTAAAATTAATTGGTTAAAATATGTAAGATTAGGATAAATTTTTCGTAAAATGGCAAAAATTGGTGAAAATTTAAGCAAATTTAGGCAAAATTTAGAGTTTCAAAAAGTTTCAAAAATTTACCTCTTCTCCTCCCCTAGAAGGTTGGCAAAATCAGAAACAAGTTCCAAAAATTACAGCCTGATGTTGAAACAGAATTTTGTCGATTTGAATATGGAATGAAAAGGGTTAGTTACTATCTGCATTTGTCTCTGTTCGGCAAACATTATTTAACGTAATGCTGGCGTCAAATATTAATCGGCCCTGTGGTTTAGCTAACAGTGTTCGCGAACAAAGCGAGCCTAATTAAATCCGATAGATATTAGTTCGCAAAAAATTCGGTAATTTTCATTGAATTTTCGCGAACACAAATTTCACGAATTCCTATAGCAGGGCAGTACGTTCGCGAACAATTTTGCGCCGAAATAGGGTTCACCAAAAAACATTCGGCACCAGACTTTACCCCAAATAGCGAAATACAATTGTTGATTTGCGTGAGTTATGATTATTGTCGCATTAATATTAAGATTGTGTCATACATTTTCGTTAATTTATAAAGAATGGCTAAATTTATGTGCACCAAAATCCCGCGGACTATTTTAGCAAAATAAACGCAACAACAGACAGAAATATCGCAAAAATTGGAGTAAAATTGGTTAAAATAGGAGAAATCAAGATAAATTTTTAGCAAAATGGCAAAAGTTGGTGAAAATTTAAGGAAATTTAGGTAAAATTTAGAGTTTCAAAAAGTTTGAAAAATTTACCCCTTCTACTCCCCTAGAAGGTTGGCAAAATCAGAAACAAGTTCCAAAAATTACACCTGGTGTTCGAACATAATTTTGTCGATTTGAATATGGAATGAAAACGGTTATTATCTGCATTCTGTTCGCGAACATATTTAACGTAATACTGACGTCAAATATTAATCGGCCCTGTGGTTTAGCTAACAGTGGTCGCGAACAAAGCGAGTCTAATTTAAATCCGATAGATATTAGTTCGCAAAAAATTCGGTAATTTTCATTGAATTTTTGCGAACACAAACTTCACGGATTCCTATAACAGGGCGGTACGTTCGCGAACAATTTTGCGCCGAAATACGGTTCACCAAAAAACATTCGGCACCAGATTTTTAACCCAAATAGCAAAATAAAATTGTTGATGGGCGTGGGTTATGGTTATTGTCGCATTAATATTAAGGTTGTGTCATGAATTTTCGGTAATTTATAAAGAATGGCTAAATTTATGTGGGCCGAAATCGCGCGGAATATTTTAGCAAAAAAATGCAAAAATAAGAGGCTGAAAAATAGCAAAAATTTGAGTAAAATAGTAAAAAATAGGGGAAATTAGGATAATTTTTCGTAAAATGGCAAAAATTGGTGAAAATTTAAGCAAATTTAGGCAAAATTTAGAGTTTCAAAAAGTTTCAAAAATTTACCTCTTCTCCTCCCCTAGAAGGTTGGCAAAATCAGAAACAAGTTCCAAAAATTACACCTGGTGTTCGAACAGAATTTTGTCGATTTGAATATGGAATGAAAACGGTTACTATCTGCATTTGTCTCTGTTCGCAAACGTATTTAACGTAATGCTGGCGTCAAATATTAATCGGCCCTGTGGTTTAGCTAACAGTGTTCGCGAACAAAGCGAGCCTAATTTAAATCCGATAGATATTAGTTCGCAAAAAATTCGGTAATTTTCATTGAATTTTCGCGAACACAAATTTCACGAATTCCTATAGCAGGGCAGTACGTTCGCGAACAATTTTGCGCCGAAATAGGGTTCACCAAAAAACATTCGGCACCAGACTTTAACCCAAATAGCGAAATACAATTGTTGATTTGCGTGAGTTATGATTATTGTCGCATTAATATTAAGATTGTGTCATACATTTTCGTTAATTTATAAAGAATGGCTAAATTTATGTGCACCAAAATCCCGCGGACTATTTTAGCAAAATAAACGCAACAACAGACAGAAATATCGCAAAAATTGGAGTAAAATTGGTTAAAATAGGAGAAATCAAGATAAATTTTTAGTAAAATGGCAAAAATTGGTGAAAATTTAAGGAAATTTAGGTAAAATTTAGAGTTTCAAAAAGTTTGAAAAATTTACCCCTTCTACTCCCCTAGAAGGTTGGCAAAATCAGAAACAAGTTCCAAAAATTACACCTGGTGTTCGAACATAATTTTGTCGATTTGAATATGGAATGAAAACGGTTATTATCTGCATTCTGTTCGCGAACATATTTAACGTAATACTGACGTCAAATATTAATCGGCCCTGTGGTTTAGCTAACAGTGGTCGCGAACAAAGCGAGTCTAATTTAAATCCGATAGATATTAGTTCGCAAAAAATTCGGTAATTTTCATTGAATTTTTGCGAACACAAACTTCACGGATTCCTATAACAGGGCGGTACGTTCGCGAACAATTTTGCGCCGAAATACGGTTCACCAAAAACATTCGGCACCAGATTTTTAACCCAAATAGCAAAATAAAATTGTTGATGGGCGTGGGTTATGGTTATTGTCGCATTAATATTAAGATTGTGTCATGCATTTTCGGTAATTTATAAAGAATGGCTAAATTTATGTGGGCCGAAATCGCGCGGAATATTTTAGTAAAAAAATGCAAAAATAAGAGGCTGAAAAATAGCAAAAATTTGAGTAAAATAAATAAAAAATAGGGGAAATTAGGATAATTATTTCGTAAAATGGCAAAAATTGGTGAAAATTTAAGCAAATTTAGGCAAAATTTAGAGTTTCAAAAAGTTTCAAAAATTTACCTCTTCTCCTCCCCTAGAAGGTTGGCAAAATCAGAAACAAGTTCCAAAAATTACACCTGGTGTTCGAACAGAATTTTGTCGATTTGAATATGGAATGAAAACGGTTACTATCTGCATTTGTCTCTGTTCGCAAACGTATTTAACGTAATGCTGGCGTCAAATATTAATCGGCCCTGTGGTTTAGCAAACAGTGTTCGCGAACAAAGCGAGCCTAATTTAAATCCGATAGATATTAGTTCGCAAAAAATTCGGTAATTTTCATTGAATTTTCGCGAACACAAATTTCACGAATTCCTATAGCAGGGCAGTACGTTCGCGAACAATTTTGCGCCGAAATAGGGTTCACCAAAAAACATTCGGCACCAGACTTTTAACCCAAATAGCTAAATACAATTGTTGATTTGCGTGAGTTATGATTATTGTCGCATTAATATTAAGATTGTGTCATACATTTTCGGTAATTTATAAAGAATGGCTAAACTTAGGTGCACCAAAATCCCGCGGACTATTTTAGCAAAATAAACGCAACAACAGACAGAAATATCGCAAAAATTGGAGTAAAATTGGTTAAAATAGGAGAAATTAAGATAAATTTTTAGTAAAATGGCAAAAATTGGTGAAAATTTGAGGAAATTTAGGTAAAATTTAGAGTTTCAAAAAGTTTGAAAAATTTACCCCTTCTACTCCCCTAGAAGGTTGGCAAAATCAGAAACAAGTTCCAAAAATTACACCTCGTGTTCGAACATAATTTTGTCGATTTGAATATGGAATGAAAACGGTTATTATCTGCATTTGTCTCTGTTCGCAAACGTATTTAACGTAATGCTGGCGTCAAATATTAATCGGCCCTGTGGTTTAGCTAACAGTGTTCGCGAACAAAGCGAGCCTAATTTAAATCCGATAGATATTAGTTCGCAAAAAATTCGGTAATTTTCATTGAATTTTCGCGAACACAAATTTCACGAATTCCTATAGCAGGGCAGTACGTTCGCGAACAATTTTGCGCCGAAATAGGGTTCACCAAAAAACATTCGGCACCAGACTTTTAACCCAAATAGCGAAATACAATTGTTGATGGGCGTGAGTTATGATTATTGTCGCATTAATATTAAGATTGTGTCATGCACTTTCGGTAATTTATAAAGAATGGCTAAATTTATGTGCACCAAAATCCCGCGGACTATTTTAGCAAAATAAACGCAACAACAGACAGAAAAATCGCAAAAATTGGAGTAAAATTGGTTAAAATAGGAGAAATCAAGATAAATTTTTCGTAAAAGGGCAAAAATTGGTGAAAATTTAAGGAAATTTAGGTAAAATTTAGAGTTTAAAAAGTTTGAAAAATTTACCCTTCTGCTCCCTCAGAAGTTTGGCAAAATCAGAACAAGTACCAAAAATTACACCTGGTGTTCGAACAGAATTTTGTCTATTTTGAATTTGGAATGAAAACGGTTATCTATCTATCTGCATTTGTCTCTGTTCGCAAACGTATTTAACGTAATGCTGGCGTCAAATATTAATCGGCCCTGTGGTTTAGCAAACAGTGTTCGCGAACAAAGCCAGCCTAATTTAAATCCGATAACTTTTGAGTTCGCAAAAAATTCGGTAATTTTCATTGAATTTTCGCGAACACAAATTTCACGATTCCTATAAGCAGGGCGATACGTTCGCGAACAATTTTGCGCCGAAATAGGGTTCACCAAAAAACATTCGGCACCAGACTTTTAACCCAAATAGCTAAATACAATTATTGATTTGCGTGAGTTATGATTATTGTCGCATTAATATTAAGATTGTGTCATACATTTTCGGTAATTTATAAAGAATGGCTAAACTTAGGTGGACCAAAATCCCGCGGACTATTTTAGCAAAATAAACGCAACAACAGACAGAAATATCGCAAAAATTGGAGTAAAATTGGTTAAAATAGGAGAAATTAAGATAAATTTTTAGTAAAATGGCAAAAATTGGTGAAAAAGTTGAGGAAATTTAGGCAAAAATTTAGAGTTTCAAAAAGTTTGAAAAATTTACCCCCTCTGCTCCCCCTAGAAGGTTGGCAAAATCAGAAACAAGTTCCAAAAATTACACCTCGTGTTCGAACATAATTTTGTCGATTTTGAATATGGAATGAAAACGGTTATTATCTGCATTTGTGCTCTGTTCGCAAACGTATTTAACGTAATGCTGGCGTACAAATATTAATCGGCCTAGTGGTTTAGCTAACAGTGTTCGCGAACAAGAAGCGAGCCTAATTGAAATCCGATAGATATATTAGACTCGCAAAATTCGGTAATTTTCAGTGAAACTTCGCGAACACAAATTTCACCAAATTCCTATAGCAGGGCAGTACGTTCGCGAACAATTTTGCGCCGAAGAATAGGATTCCACCAAAAAACATTCGGCACCAGACTTTTAACCCAAATAGCTAAATACAATTGTTGATTTGCGTGAGTTATGATTATTGTCGCATTAATATTAAGATTGTGTCATACATTTTCGGTAATTTATAAAGAATGGCTAAACTTAGGTGCACCAAAATCCCGCGGACTATTTTAGCAAAATAAACGCAACAACAGACAGAAATATCGCAAAAATTGGAGTAAAATTGGTTAAAATAGGAGAAATTAAGATAAATTTTTAGTAAAATGGCAAAAATTGGTGAAAATTTGAGGAAATTTAGGTAAAATTTAAAAGTTTTCAAAAAGGTTGGAAAAATTTACCCCTTCTACTCCCCTAGAAGGTTGGCAAAATCAGAAACAAGTTCCAAAAATTACACCTCGTGTTCGAAACATAATTTTGTCGATTTGAATATGGAATGAAAACGGTTATTATCTGCATTTGTCTCTGTTCACAAACGTATTCAACGTAATGCTGGCGTCAAATATTAATCGGCCCCTCTGGTTTCACTTAACGGTGTTCGCGAACAAAACAAGCCTAATTTAAATCCGATAGATATTCATTGGCTAAAAATTCTATAATTTTCATTGAATTTTCGCGAACACGAATT